>JAHPZR010031567.1:0-14042 GCA_019787425.1 Platygyra sinensis | reverse complement strand
AAGCCATAGCTGCAGATAACAGGCAAACTGAGGCATTTGCATCGGTTCTTTAGTTTGTTATAATATTTTTGTTTACGGTCATGGTAAACACCCTTAATTAACCCAGGAAGAGAATTAAGAATTTAACCATGGACAACATAGCCTCATTCATAATTTTTCCATAGACATTGCCTCACTCAATTTTTCTGGCTACAGCTCTGAAAAGTCAGTCTGATATTGGAATTTCACACGTCCAGAACTGTCAACCAAAAATCACTTTATAAAACCTTGCTCTGGTTGGAAGACATGCTTGCAAAGTATTTAATCATTTGTTTGCACCATTCAGTGAGAAACAACTCAATTTGAGCACTGCAGTTCACTTAACAGGCTGTCAAGTTCACATGTCCTATTCAGACTAAATCATACGTCATGCTTTGTTATCTTGTATATATTTCGAGTTCAGACGCATCCTGCCATATAGTAGACCAATAATAGAACTGTTGCAATTTACATCTTAAATAGGTTTCTTAGAAAGCTCAATGCAACCTGCTTTGAATTTCTTCTAGACCTGTTAACAAAAGTTTGTATACTCATAAATAGATATTATACAGCTGTAGGTCTAACAGCTTCTTCAAGTTGTAAACATCCTGGCAAACTATGCCAAGGTTGCAGAGATCAAGAATTAGAGCTCAAGGGCAATTTTGTTTTTGCCTGGGTAGTTTCTAATTATTTTCTCTTTCTTTCCTTGCATTGTTGTTTTCTAGTACGTACTATTAATGTCTGTGAATTTGCCCTCTGGGAAAAACTTATGAAATTCATTAAGGAGGCTAGTGTATTCACAACTTTAGGAAGTTAGGCTTCAAAATTTAGATGGGATTTTGTATCTAAAAGTATCAGGGACAAACATGCAACAAGAACTCATTGCTGTATTACATGTAGAAAGTTAAAGAATTGTGTTCCTGTGCCGTACTAATATGAAATCACAAAACACGTTTTGCAGACAGGCTAGGGTGTATGTAATATAATCAGGGGAAATTAAATCAATTTAAGAGTTTAACTCATGTTATCAAAAAACGATTATTTTCTGAAGTAATACACAATGGCTTTCTATTAGCCTAAGGAAAACTTGATTACAGCAATTTTTAAACATATTCACTTTTCATGTTATTGACACATAAAACAAGCTTGTAAAATAATTGACAATTTACGTTCTGTCAACAAAGGCCTTCCAAGTTCTGTTCGCCAATGTCATGAAGGTGAATAATAAAATACACATATGATTGGGCAGACATTTAAGGCGTAGCAAACAATACTTCATACATTTCAAACTCCGCACAATCAATTACGGTTCTGTTGCGGATTAGAAAACATCGAAAGAGCTAAAAATAACTCGAGGTAAACTTCAGCTCACCTGAATTGTTGAGCAACTTTCAATTCGCTTTTGTGCAAATGTTTACCAGGAACTATCAATTTAAAACATACAGACTGGCTAATATTGTCAATGTCAGCTTAAAACGGTTCAAATGATTGCGTGTTTTGCTTCACCGTTCCAAAACACTGCTAATTTTCACACTCACAGAATTTGCATGACAAAACGAAAGCACTTTGAACAGCTTTGAAAACCCTCACGCGACGAAGTGCCGGCGAAATTTACATCTGTGAACCAATGGCTTAAAATTCTTTCCGTGCATTGGAGAACACAAGCCAAGGTTTGGTTTGGTTTTGTTGAGTAAATTCCTTAGGCCAAGAAAAGTACGCAAAAACAGATCACTCGACATTCACGCGACTCGAGTAGCTAAAAAAGCTGGAAAAAATAAAATTTATCGTATCATAATGACCGGATGTACGGGTTTTAGACAACAAGAAATGAAACAAACGACTGTTTAGCTGAGTAAAGTAGAAAATTCATTACCTCGAACGACAACGAAGAAGCCATTTAACTCCAAGTGTTCATTGAAGGCGAAGAAAGAAACGCAGAAGTTTGTACATAGGCGACGAACAACGACGACATTTTTACCATGACGTGTTAAGGAAATAATACTTTTGTGGGTAGGGTGGGTGCGAAATATGTCTTTACAAGGGTCGGGAGAGATAATCTAGGACTGTTAACTTTCGCACCGATTTAACCGATTAAGTCCCGAAAAAAGCCAAAAAATGAGTCGTATTTATATTTCTCATGTACTAATAAGCATTTTAGTTACTTTAAACCATAATCAATGATTCATAACTCAAAATTCAAAACATAATTCAAAACTGTCAGGCACCCCCTTAAAAATATTCCGTGCCTAGTGAGCGTGTATCAGATGTCTATCAGATCCATTGGCGCGAAGTATTCACGCAAAATTTGGGCGAGCCAAAACAATTCACACCCTGACTCCGTATCACGAGCTTAAATAATTTTACAAAATTGTGGCTAGCAAAAATACGTCTTCAATTCTTTCTAAGCGTAACAAAACTCAGTTGTTTTCATTTAGTAATACAAGCATTTTTTGTTACACTTTGAACAATCGTACCAAATTTGTGTGTAACAGCAAAACACTGCAGTTTTCTTTTTTGATATTGTTGTTGTTTTTCTTTTAATTTCCTGCTTTTACTAAACTATTTCCCTCAGTTGCCAAGATATTCTATTGCAAAGAACACGGGTTAAAGATATCATGATTTACTCACGCGTCTACTCAGCTAATCAAATACCTGAAATACTCGATGTTCACTTACTTCAGAGAAGCCTTCCTTGGGGTACGGTGTGACCTTATTTTGAATCGACGAAAAGTGGCCACGGATGGTTTTCAATTTTAAAAAGTGCGTGTGTATCACGAGAGGTTTTGCACGGCACTACGTGTATAAATGTAATTAATCTCTTTACAGTAACACTGTTGACAGGTTTAAGATAATGTTTCTCTTTGTCGAAGGTAAATGACGTTCCTAATGCATGACATGTGAGCGGGTTCTATTATTACAAACATTCAGTCACGAACCAATTAGTTGTCAATCAAAAATTATGACGTAGTGACATACATGGTATTAAAAGGGTTACTGTCACGGGTGGCAGGTAATTTTTTAAAGAAAAAAACAGAGGCTATAGTCCAAATACCGTGAAAAACTAACCTTAAACCCACAAATTTGTCTAACCCTGATGCCAATTCTACAAAAAATGTTTCAAGCCTTACTTGCCCACGTCAACGTAACTTCTGATAAGTTGAAACCTAATGTGTCTAATTTCCTGAACAACCTAATTCACATGATTTTTTCCTGACCTGAATAGCTAGCACTCAGTGGTAATGATAACACATACATACATAGATAATTTTATTTATTTGAACACGATAAAATATTCGTCAGCTAATGCATTTAATGCCTAATGTCCAAGATAATAAAACAAACTTATCAAAAATGATTAAATTAAAAAGCTGCTTTTCACGCACGCTGTGCCTTATCTATATCCTTTCAGTAGGCGTTCAACTAAACTTCCTCGGGGACTCTGCTTCCCTAAGCCGCATGGAAGACTGTACGTTCCAAAAAATGGCCCAAAAATCAATAGCTAAGCTATTTTTGTAATAGTTTGTGTGCGGTAATGAACCATTGAGTGGAATAAAACATTACATATTCTCTTTGTCTTTATTCTGTTACCTGTGAGAAATACTTGCTGTAATAGTTTATCTGTTTGTTGCTTTTCTTTTATCTTTACTTCAGTTTTGTTTTGTTCGTCATTTCCGCCACTCCTTTTAGTTTCGAAATATGTGTTACGACATCCACTGTTACTGATAATATTGTAATTTCATTTTCAATTTTCTGGCCCGCCAAAATATTTTTTTGAATATTTAAGATAATAATAAATAATAATAATAATAACATTTATAATGCGCAAATTCCATAAAATGTTCAAATGCGCATGACAAGATTAAAAACGGAATAAAAAGGTTAAAAAGCTAAAATTACAATTAAAAGCAAACTTACAATGATTTAAAAAGCTAAAATTTCAATTAAAAGTAAAACTTACAATAATAGAAACAACTATGATAAAAATGCGAGGCGGAATAAGTGAGTTTTTAGCGTGGCTTTAAAACTACTAACTGTGTTGGCGCTTCTTATGTTAAATGGTAGCGCATTCCAAAGTTTCGGTGCTGCACAGGTAAAAGAACGGTCACCTAGTGTAGCTTTTGATTTAAAACGAGGATAACTTAGTAAAAATTTATAAAATAAAGATAATAAATACATGTATACAAAAGAAGCGTAATATTTCTTTAGTAGTGAAACTTTCCAAAAACTGTTAAACTTGTGTCTTTATAATTGAGCTTGTGTACTCTAGAACAAAAGATATTTGAATTTTTTTTTAGCTTGTGTTTGTTTCATTTCTTCTGTGCGGCTCTCTAAAAGTCCATCAAGGTCAATTAATTTCATAAAGTAGCCGAGACGATTCGCTCCGACCACGTGACCCTGATGTAGATATATATCTACCTGTAACGTCACTTCATTCACTTCACCTGCAACGTCACGATATCGTTTAGTACAACAACAACAACAAAGCTTTATTCCTTTTTCAATAATTTACATGAATATTAGGTTAATGAGTAGTGTTAGTCAGGTAGGCTATATGCGCACAGCCCACCCACTCTTCTCACGAAAAGTCGGACAGAGGGCGTTAGTATTTTACCGTAGGTTGATATCGTGTTTCGATTGTTTCAGGCCGCGAGATTTTTCCTGAGTGTGTGGAAAGCGACCTGATTGGTTAAGTGTAAAAGATTTGTTTGAAAATTTTTGAACTAAGTACTTTGTGTTTTATGACTTTTATCGATCACATCAGTGATATTGACAAATATCTCAAGAGTTGGGCTTATTACTGACCACAATGGCGATTTGTAACACTTTATTTGTGAATGATGTTTATGTCAAACTTTATTGGGCAAGGCTATATATATGACCAACTTAATAAAAATATAACTCAAAAGCCAGATAAACAGAAGCAATCAGAGTTTTATGGGGACAAAATTAACATGCGTGTGTGAAATTAGCAGGGGATATTAACACGCATGCCTGGTCATTTACTACCCCAACGGCCTCATGCGAAGATCACATGTAAGGAGCAACGTCCTCTGTGTTGTCTTCACGTGTCATGCCAAATGATTTGTGTCACTGAAATAGTTTTAACGCCTGGATAATTGCGCAGCTCCAAGGTTCACGATTATCAAAGAAAACGCAGAGGAGCTTCCCTCCGAACCAATTTCTGGGGGCAGTACACAGGTCAGAGCTAGGGAACATCACATGTCTTAAAAAAAACATCAGGGAAGTCTGGTGCATGAAGACGAGGTAGAAAAATGTACGAGCGAACGAGGGGGCCTTAATGTTGCGTGTCTTTTATCAGCTTTTATTATTCCAGCAGATTTGAAAACACTCGACCATATGCATGTAATGGGAAGAAATCCTTTAAGTTTAATCAAACAGCGTATCATAAATTTCACATCACGTTTCAATGCTTCATTGCTGTCTGATTGGATATTCTCAATAATAGCAAAAACATTTTCACGTTTCGTTGTGGTTTTCCTTTCTTTTTTCTTCTTCTTGTTTTAGTTATGAGGTGTTTACAGCATGCGTAACTGGCGAGACAGCTTGAAGAGACAATTTCTCAGAGCTATCAACCTCTATTTTCTCTTAACAAGTTAAAATCTTTGTCCTGCAGACAAGTAATGAGAATATAGGAAACCATCAACTACAAGGTATTGGAGATTTCATTTGCCTTCTTCTGAAACCCCATAGAAAATCTATTAATGCGCCTATGAAGTAAAAAAATAATTGCTGTCTATTTGAAAGGTTTTTCAACGATAAAGAAGATTGGCGTTTTCCTTTTTGAATATCTTTTTTCGTTTTAGAGATATTCACATTTTTGTATTATTCAAACGAGAGAAAAGTCAAAGTTGGTGGAACCACCTATGACGTCATCAGTTTCCTTATTTGCATAATACAAAAACGTGAATACCTTTAAAACGACAAAAAGATATCCCAAAAAGGAAATCACCTTTCTTCTTTGCTTTGAATAGCCTTTGAAATAAGCTGCAATTATTTTTACGTCATAGGCACTTTAAGCAAATCGATGATTATGAGGTACAAGTATTTCTAATCGTTCCAAAGAAAAATGATTGTAATGTGGGTGAACTTTTGCAAAGAAAGGATGTTTCTGTCCAGTAAATTGTCCAGAGGTTAGAAGTTGCTGCAAAAGTAACTCTTTAACATTTTCCTGACGATATACCGAGCTTGAATATTCATTCCGTCTCATTAATTTTCGGCTCCTTGCATATTGCGATAAATTTAATACTTTCAGGTCCTTTTACTGGTAAACAATGCATGCGCAACTGATAAATCTAAAATGAGATTACGGATAGAAGAAACGTTAAGCTTAAGCTTTTCAGAGTGCTCTGTGACGTGAGGCCTTGCCATAAAGCGATTCGCCTACAGAAGTTAAAAAAAGCTTATATAGCCACCGGTGTAAACAGAACAAAGAAATCAATGAAAACTTTTTGTGAAGATGAAAAACAACTCGATCTATTGAACTCTACAATACTCAATACAATTCGCCATGCAAACTAAAGGGGGTTCATATGTAAAGCCCGATTACGTCATTCGACCCAAGTGATTTAATCCGTTCTTTTCTCTCGGGATTAAGAGTTGCTTTTTTCCGTTAGTAAGTGTTAATTGCACGCCAGAATCATAAAGACTCCCCAGTAATTGCAAAACTCTTAAAACAGCATTTATTGACCTAAAGATTTACCCATTTGCAGTAATCCCTCCAGAATTCTGGGCGAGAAAATAAAGGTCTTAGACCATGCTTCTCAATGACTGTTCCGCTAAAGGCCGTTTTCTACAGCGGCATTTTCAACCAAATGAACGTTAACCCCAATCATTCTAATCTGCTTAGTGATACAGAGCTCACTGGCTTGTTTGAACTGGGGAACAAAGCAAAAAAAAAATTTTTTTTTCAACTTGCCATACACATGCATAGGCAAACTTCGGTAAAGTCAATCGAACGCAATCGCATCATTATGTAGGACATTTATACGTTTGGGACTCTGCCAAGGAGGGCAGGCACAATAATATACTTTTACGGACTGGTTGGAAATTACTTGGCAAAATAACTTACTTCGTTCAATTACAGTTATAATAATGTGAGCAAGACTGAAATATTGCGCCCATTTTACTGAACAGCTTCCATTATGAAAGTATAGTGTTCTGAAGTAATTTGTCGTTTCTTATTGGAAAATTTAGAGGGACGTCATTGAATTTACGTGACAGGAAGAACGATCAAGACCGTTACTAGTAAGTTAGTGGAACCAGATATAATCTTCACATGCGTTGAAGGCGCATAGAATAATGTTTTAAAATCAATATTCATCGGCAGTTGTGTGAGAGTAGAAACCTGTGGAAAACTGGCAGATTATCCCCAAAACGTTTGCTTCCATACAGTTTTCAGTGACCCGTTTCTCGAAGGTCCCGAAAAGTTTTGGCATACGAAGAGCCGCAGTAAAATCTCAAACCTTGTGTTGCTGTTTTATTCACATATTCTTAACATAAACAGAGGTTCCACTCCGTACAAGACGTTACAGGCGTATACACCACTCTGTCTTTAAAATACGGATTAACTAAAATAGCTTTTCGTGCCCCAAAAGTTTCCGGGGCTTTGGAGAAACAGTTGCCCGAACTCCATAACAAAACTCCATAACAATGTCGTTTTTGCTATGCAAGATGAGAGTGCGGGATAAAAGTGCAATGTTACTCACCAAAATGACCGGAAAATGACCACTCCTCCATAATTGGCTGTCGATTCCTCTGCCCTGTTTCAAGCTGAAGAGGATTGGTGCTTTTTATCGTGGAGAGTTCAAGAGAAGACGTCGTATACGAATTTACCGATTGGTTCAGTGGTTGTTAACCTTTGAGCTTGTACTACAAATACCCTTTGACGCGGACCAATTGTTGGTGTTGTCTTAGATTTTTTGTTCAATAGCCCGAAGAATGGCTTCACAGATTTCTAGACAAAGACAGTCTTTTTGATTGGGCCCCGGGCGACACATATGGCCTGTGAAATAAATTATGCACATACTAGACAGCTGAAACAAAAGCATAAAGAATCACCAGCTAGTCTCTTGGCCTAGCTCATTAGCGGGAACCATAGCATTTTGTACTGTAGTTAAAATGTCAGTGGCCCAATGTACTGCCTTGCAAGCATATCTTCACTTCTTTATACATAGTGCGACTTGTAAAACGCCTCGCCTATGGGATCGCAACAGTCCTTTGCAACGCGATCATGATCACAACAGCTAGGAGCTTCACTCCCGCACACACCCTTTTTTTAAATAAAAATATTGTTTTCCCGGCCGAGGCCGAATACCTTACTATATGACTTTTCACGAGACGTTTATATCGCGATTTTGAGGTTGGGATATTTTGCGATACTTTTAAAACTCTGCGATTTTGAGCAAATCTTTTTTAGTCTAGATCACTTTAACTTCGCGTTTTCGTGTAACACACAGTTTATTTCCCTGACAATGTTACTTAACATGTCCTTAAATTTAGTAAACTGACTTTATGTAAGGTACAATAACGTCAAAAGTAACAAAAACGCAACTGCGACACTATCCTTCACCTTCACCTGTCCCCTGGCGCCAAGATGGCGCATAGGGCCTCCACATGTGCTTTCCATCGATTCCTGTCTTGCGCTGCAGTGCACACCTCTCTCCAGGACTGCCACCCTGCTTTAGACCTCTCCTTTTCTACTGTGCGCCGCCAGATTGTTTTTGGCCGGCCTCTCTTTCTCTTGCCCTCTGGGTCCATGTCAGGGCTGTAACACAGTCATTGTCAGGTTGTTTTGTGAGGATGTGTCCAATGAAACGCCATCTAGCAATCTCCTTCTAAACTGCGAGACTGTGTTAAAAGTAACAACCTGTGAGTCAATAAATTTTTGGGGGTCCTGGGGTATCAGAAAACTAACAGTAGATGCAAATAAAATAGAACAAATGCTTCAATACCGAAAAGCGTCATTTTCTAAAAGTGTCTCGACTACTTTCGTTGCCCATTGTAGCGACAGAACAAAGGCTAACAGCACACTCCACAGCTGACTCCATAAAAGATTACTAAAGCATGATTAAAGCATCACGGTTACCTGTAAGGTAGGTACCTCATATATGATACGTTACAATGTACCGATAGATGTATCGATATATAAGTTCTTGACCTGAGGTTCTTGGAGTTCTTAGAGTTCTTAGAGAACTACTTGAGGTATTTAGACCACTTGAATTACTTGGGCTACTTGAGGTCCTTGTGCTATGTGAGGTTGTTGATCTACTTGAGATGCTTGGACTACTTGAGGTTCTTGTGCTACTTAGGCCATCTCCCTTATTTTCTCGTTTAATCTCGAATACGTTTCCTGATTTTGGGTCCGTCGGTCGGAAAAGAAAAAAAAAAGGCCAAAAAAACATGGACAAGTAGTCTGGAACTAGGTGACCCAGTACCTCAGCATAATATCTGCGAAGCCTGGAAACGACAAGAGAAAGTCGACATGGCGACAATGGAGGAAGAAAAAGAGTAGCGTCGTGATTAAGGTCATACCACTGAAGTAGAACCAGGACTGAGATTTTTGTCAAACTTTGCCTATCGATTGTTTATATTTTAGGAACTTAAATTTTGAATTAAAAATGTGGGGTCCCCATGTTTGTTTAGAAGCAACAACTCCTTGTTTATCCCCCATAAATCCTTATAGTAGCACCATGATTATATATAGTCACGATTGCTTGCTAAATTCAAGTTTCCTACGATTGTTTCTTGTTCTATACAGAGAATTGGTCCATACTTATTGTACACAGAGAAATTTATTCCTCAATTCAAAACAAAAGAAAAAAAATGATAGGTCACCGTACTCGTTTTCAAGAAAATGATGATTTACCTCTATGGCGAGGTCTAACCGCAAGGAAAAAGCCGCCATTTTTTAATGCGTGTGCGCTGATCTCGCGTGAAAATATGCGCAGCACTGGCAGTTCAAAACATCGTCTGTATTTCAGATTAAAGTGACGATTTCATGAAATTTTGCAGCAGTAGAAGTCTTAAATAAGAAATCAGTCACAACGTAAGTGTGGCTTTACAATCAATGACAAACTAGGCTAAGCCGATAAACCAGTCACAAATGTCATTGCCTTCTTCCTGTTTTTTTTTTTTTGAAAATGCAAAAATCTAGATCGGTTGGATGACGCTAAATGGAGAAAGAAAAGGGAATGGCCTCAATGTGATTCCCTAGAAATAACACTTTAGATTTTTTCCAATTTTTTTTTGTGGTTGTTCCAATTAATGGCAGTTATTCGAAATGTGCGATAAAAACATAGAGTACAGTGCTCGTTTAAGAGTCATAACTCATCAAAGGCAAATGAAACATCCGCGCAATGGTACCAATTAAGTGTGCTTTCTTTTTCCAAATGCCGCCGCGTTTCGGGTTATCAGTGGCCAAACACATTGATTTGATATTAAAAAGTCTCTATAGATATATTGCATCGCACACTAGCCGATTTTTTGTCGGCCGACCAAAAATCTTGGTTTGTCGCCTAGTGTGCGGTGAATTCAGACAAGTCTGCGACAAAATCGGGGCTTCTCGGGCGACATCTGACAGTGCTAGATCTCAAAACGTCTTGTCGGGCCTTGTCGGCTATAAAGGTGCGGTGGGCCAAGATAATTTGTCGGGGCTCGCGCGTACCTCAGCCGATGAAGAATTGTCATGAGAGTCACGTGAACAAGCCTCTTTTCAAAACATGGCGGAGATCGACTCGGTCCCAAGACTAAACGCGGTTAGTCGCGACAAAAAGTCGGCTAGTGTGGGGCGGCCCTTGAAGGAACAATTTGATACGTTTTTCTTGGCAAAAATGTATGTCTTGGATCAGAGTTGACAAAAAATCTTTCTAGCATGCGCCTTATAGGGGTGGTAATATTCAGGTCATTTGTGAAAGCGCAAGTAAACATTTTTGGCCGTAATGCTTTTAAATGACATGAATTTTTTTCCTTACTCAGCCGGTAGAAAGGCAATGAATTATAGACAAATTTAGTCCGAGCTTATCTTCAGGGAAATCTCTTACGTTATGTACTTGCAAGCGCTCATTTGCGCGCGCTAATGACGCGAAAATCGTGCTCAGTAGGGATGCGCAATGCACCACTAAGGAATCACCTTATCTGGGACTACTTGAGGTACTTGGATTACTTGAGGTACTTGGGCTACTTGAGCTACTTGCACTACTTGAGGTACTTGGGCTACTTGAGCTACTTGCACTACTTGAGGTACCTGAGCTAATTCATGTTCTTGGACTACATGAAGTACTTGGCCGGACTACTTCATCTTTTAGGACTTCTTGAGATACTTGGACCCCTTGAGGTTCCTGAGCTACTTGAGATACTTGGACCACTTAAAGTTCTTGGACCACTTGAGATACTTGGACCATTCCAGATTCTTGGACTACTTGAGGCTCTTGGGCTCCTTGAGGAGTTGAGATACTTGGTCTACTTGAGATACTTGCACTACTTGAAGTACTTGGTCTACTTGAGGGACTTGTCTACCTGATGTTGTTGGGTTACTTGAGATAATTGGACTACTTGAGGTACTTGGACTACTTGAATTCGATGTTATTGGGTTACTTGAAGTCCTTGGTCTTGGATCTTGGGCTACATCATATAGCCCAAGAACTTCAAGTAGCCAAAGAACCTTAAGTAGTCCAAGTTCCTCAAGTAGTTCAAGAACCTGAGGTAGTCCAAATAACTTCAAGTAGCCGAAGAACCTCAAGTGTTCAAAGTACCTCACGTATTCCAAGAACCTGAAGTAGCCCAAGTACCTTAAGTACACCAGGTATCTGAAGTATAGTCCAAGTACCTCAAGCATCCCAAGCTAGTTACTCATGACAAGCAATCCAAGTTCCTCTAATAGCCCAAGTACCCCAAGTAGTCCAAGTGCCTCAAGTAGTCTAAGGCCCGTTTCAAACGCCGTGCTTTAAGTCGTGCCGAACTAAAATTCATTATTTAAGTTCGACTTTAGCACGGCTGTAGCACGGCGTTTGAAACCATTTAAGAATTAACTTCGACTCTGCCGTGTAGCACGGCAAGCTCTGCCGTTCTTGTTGGCACGGCATGGTTTCAAACGGCGTGCTATTGCCGTGCCGAACTAAATGAGTAAATAACTAAAATTATCATTTTGGATTTATCCTTTAGACCGCTGGTTTGTAATATCGTCTCTTTGGTAAACGCCCAGTGAGTGAATTAAGCTCGACCATGGCTCGACGTTTGAAACGAGGCCGTGCCAATGTCGTGCTACAGTCGAGCCAAATCCTGCAAATTGAATTTAATTCGGCACGACTTTAGCACGGCGTTTGAAACGGGCCTAAGTACCTATGGTAGCCTTAGAAGATCAAGTAGCCCAAGTAATTCAAGTAGTCTAAACAACTCAAGTATTCCGAGAACCTAAAGAAGTCCAAGAACCCAAACACAAGTCCAAGAACTGGCCTGATTGCCTGATTTCAGACGGTGGGGGCCTGGGTATGAGTCCGTGTGTTATGGGATTAACAACACAAGACCACACCGAGCACACCGAGCTTTACAAAATCCTTAAGTTTCGTGTTAATTGGGCCAATATTGAACAAGATACAGCCATTCAAAAACTTCGAGATTTGCAAAGAAATGTATGGATTTCCGGCCGGACAAGTGTCCGGCAATCCATACATTTGTTAGTAAATTTTGAAGTTTTTGAATGGCTGTATCTTGTTCAATATTGGCCCAATTAACACGAAACTTGAGGATTCTGTAAAGCTCGGTGTGCTCTTTCTCTCAATATATGGTCTTGTGTTGTTAATCCCATAACAGACTCACTTATCTACTGCTCATACCCAGGCCCTCACGGTATGAAATCTGGCAATATATATCGGTACATTATAAGGTATCATATTTGAGGTAGGTACTTCCTTATGATTTATTTACCGCTGCCCCATAAATCGACAACTCATAATGGTCCGTAATGGCGGACAAAAGACGCAAAAGTGAGTCGTTGTCTGAATGCTTACTTTCTGTACCGAAACATTTCTCTTGCGATTAAATGTTAGTCGAAAAGTGCCAAGAGGAGGTCAAGGGAATAACAAAGGACTAATTTAAAAGGCTATAGAATTTTGCACAATGGAGCTGTTAGTCGGTTCGTCCATCTTGCTTGGCCTTTGGATGAACTGGTCTTTTTGGACTCACAACATAGTTAACTATGCTCACAACAAGCACAAGTGGAATAACTTACATGCCTTGAGAGCCCTCGCTGGATTTCAGTTGACTACAAACGCCTGGAATCTGATTATTCATCTTTTGTTGTTGATTCCTTGGCCAGTTTTGGGATATCTGATAAACCCAGGAGACTATTTGTGGAAAGTGGACACCATCGCTTGCCGATTGATCACGGCGATTCAGGAAATTTCCTCTTTAACGGGCGTTGCAAACGCAGCTGGTATTTTTGTGACAAATCAGGGAAAAGATGAACTTAAAAAGGAAAGAAAACGCAAGATGGCCTTTCTCTTCGTTTCTGCAATCTCGATTATGAGCGGACTATCCGCAGTAATTTACACAAAAATCGTACCTCTCCTGAAACATGGCACCATGAGCGGATTAAACTGTCCTTCACATTCGTTTTCAGTGCTCTGCGGGTTGGTCGAAGTCAAATGTGTCTTTATTATCTACGTGGCGTGCTCTGCTATTTTGTTTTTTAGCAATCCCCCATTCACTGGCTCAAGGACAACACGCATTTTAAATATCCTTTTCAAATGCTTATCCATAGCATTTCGCCTCTTCTCAAGTTGTGCTCTAATCCTTGCTGTTATGTTCACCCCATTCTATTTTCTTGGTGGATCGTTATACAGCGTTACTTTCAATACAGTCAAACTGTATTTTGATGTTGTAACTCTGGCAGTGATTATAGGTTTTCCAGCATTTTTCCGCTTGGATGCTGACATGCTGTTTAGGACATCACAAGGTGTGCAGTCATATCTCCTGGATCGAAGTCCAGACAATGAACAAAGAAAAGT
>JAHPZR010031565.1:0-12653 GCA_019787425.1 Platygyra sinensis | reverse complement strand
AGGCGGGCAGGCAGGCAGGCAGGCAGACAGGCAGGTAGACGGACAGACAGACCGACAGACAGACAGGCAGATAAAAGAATGAATGGATAGATTAGACAGCGAAATCAATTTAATTTTCTTTTCTGTTTTTTCATTTTTATATTAATTATTTAATATATATTAAATTGTTTATTATATTTCCTCTTAGATCCCCAGGTCTGGTCAATTTTGGACTCCTGGATGATTTGCCAAATCTTCCAAAGTACAAAGGCAGTAAGACTCCTACAGTGGAAATCATTGGAGATTTAGCTCATGTGTAAGCCAATATACTTGTGAGGTTCCTGCGCACCAACTATGTGCGGAACCTGAACAGAACATACTGCTTTCTCCTCCAAGTCAAACCTTTTGTAGTCTGCAAACATCTGATCTTTCTCTTTCAAGTCTTTATAAATATTAACCAATCAGAATATTAGTTAAGGCTTGGTTCTATTCATGCCTTTATTTAGCCAATCAATCAGCCAATGTAGTGAAAAATGCAAGTTTTCTTGACATTTGCATCTTGGCACATGCATTTGATTTGCACGCTCTGCAGACCTACTTAAACTTACAGTTTGACTTGGTTCAAATTGGACATTTTTTCTTTCTCTCTCCAATTTGTAGAGATCCACTAGCAATATCATTGTTGCTGAGAAGCCGTCACTTTAACAGCATTGCTTTCATAACCGACTGTGTTCTCGAAGGCGTTCCTGGAAAAACTGTTAAGTATGGAAATAGACAAAGTAAGCTTCAGGCTTCTTCAGCTCCTTAATTTTTTTTTTCTTGCTTGTGATTTCTTGATTCTGTAACAGATTGCCAGTACCATAAAATACTTCTGGGTTAGGGAGTGAGGCACTGTACAAGTTAAGCATCTTGGCACAATTCACAATGCAGCAATTCCAGCTGGCACTAGACCTTGGGTTGCATAGTCCAGAAAGCTGTGGGTCACCATGCTCTTATTCTTCTTTAGTAGCACCATTTTGCAACTCTTAGTATCCACGCATGATGACTAACAACCAATCAAATTTAGTCAAATACTGTTAGTATTAACCAGTCACCTTCATTGTTCACCCAGTGCAAGTGTCTCCCAGTGGTCGTACCCTGTCAATAATTGGGACAAACACCTTGGCTGGTAGTTGTAGCACTCTACTTGATACATTTCACTCACTGGTGAACATTTTTGGAGTCCCAGTAGGAAAAGCAATGATGATGTTATCAGAGAATCCTGCCAGGTATTTGAAAACCATTCACTTGTTACTTTCAACGTCAAGACCAAAATATACATAAGTTGAGAAGTATTGACTGAGATAACAACAACAACAACAACAACAAAACCTTTAGATATAAAAAATAAATACTTCACTATGTAGAAAATTATACAAATATTTAAAATGTATCCTATGAATCATTACAACACATGAATTAACTACAGTTTTGAATATATAAAATTCTATACAACACAACTAAAGCAAAGTGCACGCTCTGATTGGTTAATTTATTTTCTACTATTTGCTCATGGGTGTATGCTGCTGATGTGTGTGCTAATGCGATGTAGCTCAATAAAAGGTCTTCTGCTCCAATGTGTCAAATGTTGTTACAAAACAAATGAATCTTTACAGAGGTTTTTATTTCTCATTCAAGAAAACTTTTTTCAAAGTTTATGCACAAAAATTTTTGTCATCATTTTACATGATATCATTGGCTTAGAAAATGCCCTATTGTCAGCACAGTAGCCATAGTATAGAATTTTCAAGTTATCCCAAAATTTTAAAGTAATATTTTCATAACTTATAAAAGTAGCCAAGGTTGGTATGTACAGTATGCGATTGTGTATTTCATAAAATATCAAAATGTTCATAAATTATGTCTGCAAATATCTCTATTTTTTTCCTAAAAACTACAAAAGTAGTAAAATCCATATACCAGTATTAATAATTACATTATTTATTGTTTAAGGATTGCATTAATTAATTATATTGTGATCTCTCTCAGTTTGCATATTGCAGTAAGTTGGCCAAGTTCGATATATCAATATTCCAACATGACTCGGAGGCTTTTGGTCAAAATTTTAATTTTTAAGGTTTCTTTTGTCTCTCAATTCCCAAGCGAGACTTAAATACAAAGAAAACAACAACAAAATAATATAGAAGTTTGTCCTGAAAGCCTTGGAGCCATGTTAGAATATTGATGTATTTAACGTGGCCTATTGCAGAGAGGAATTGCTTTTCAGAGAACATGTATTTGAACAAGGTTTGGGGTAGTCAATTTCTTGTCAGAGTCTAATTTAGTTTGTTTGAAAAACAATTTTTCCATAAACTACAGTTCTTAGAAGGCGTAAATTGTCATCGAACAGAAGCAGATCTGCCCTTTTGCCCACTTCTATTCTCCCAGTGTGGGAAATCTTGGCAATTCTGAAACAAAAAATACATGTATGTGACAATGCATTAATTTTAGGTATTGGATGGTTGGCATTGAAAAAAAAACCGATGCTTTTTTCATTCTGCTTATTCTTGCATTTTTGAAGGCATCCGTGTATTGAAACAACAGAATGCTGATGCAAAATGAATCCTAATCTCAGCTAATACAGTTCAAACCTGTTATTAAGGATAGCTTCTAGAAAAATAATCTTGACACTTTTACAATGGAGACACCAAAATTTGTATAATCTAGCCCTGTCCCACATTTTTAACAAACAACAGGCTTGACCTACGTGCATCTAAATTGCCAACCAAAAGACTTTTTACTTGGTAGCAAGGTGGCAAGAATAATGATGATACACAAAAAAATGACTTGATCCTGACTGGCTGAGAGCAGTGCAGTTCAAATGTACATGTAACACCAGTGCAAATTACCGGTACACATTGTAATTCTGGATTGTGATTAGCTGAAAGACAATAGGGCATTTTCTAAGCCAATGATATCATGTAAAATGATGACAAAAATTTTTGTGCATAAACTTTGAAAAAAGTTTTCTTGAATGAGAAATAAAAACCTCTGTAAAGATTCATTTGTTTTGTAACAACATTTGACACATTGGAGCAGAAGACCTTTTATTGAGCTACATCGCATTAGCACACACATCAGCAGCATACACCCATGAGCAAATAGTAGAAAATAAATTAACCAATCAGAGCGTGCACTTTGCTTTAGTTATGTTGTATAGAATTTTATATATTCAAAACTGTAGTTAATTCATGTGTTGTAATGATTCATAGGATACATTTTAAATATTTGTATAATTTTCTACATAGTGAAGTATTTATTTTTTATATCTAAAGGTTTTGTTGTTGTTGTTGTTGTTGTTATCTCAGTCAATACTTCTCAACTTATGTATATTTTGGTCTTGACGTTGAAAGTAACAAGTGAATGGTTTTCAAATACCTGGCAGGATTCTCTGATAACATCATCATTGCTTTTCCTACTGGGACTCCAAAAATGTTCACCAGTGAGTGAAATGTATCAAGTAGAGTGCTACAACTACCAGCCAAGGTGTTTGTCCCAATTATTGACAGGGTACGACCACTGGGAGACACTTGCACTGGGTGAACAATGAAGGTGACTGGTTAATACTAACAGTATTTGACTAAATTTGATTGGTTGTTAGTCATCATGCGTGGATACTAAGAGTTGCAAAATGGTGCTACTAAAGAAGAATAAGAGCATGGTGACCCACAGCTTTCTGGACTATGCAACCCAAGGTCTAGTGCCAGCTGGAATTGCTGCATTGTGAATTGTGCCAAGATGCTTAACTTGTACAGTGCCTCACTCCCTAACCCAGAAGTATTTTATGGTACTGGCAATCTGTTACAGAATCAAGAAATCACAAGCAAGAAAAAAAAAATTAAGGAGCTGAAGAAGCCTGAAGCTTACTTTGTCTATTTCCATACTTAACAGTTTTTCCAGGAACGCCTTCGAGAACACAGTCGGTTATGAAAGCAATGCTGTTAAAGTGACGGCTTCTCAGCAACAATGATATTGCTAGTGGATCTCTACAAATTGGAGAGAGAAAGAAAAAATGTCCAATTTGAACCAAGTCAAACTGTAAGTTTAAGTAGGTCTGCAGAGCGTGCAAATCAAATGCATGTGCCAAGATGCAAATGTCAAGAAAACTTGCATTTTTCACTACATTGGCTGATTGATTGGCTAAATAAAGGCATGAATAGAACCAAGCCTTAACTAATATTCTGATTGGTTAATATTTATAAAGACTTGAAAGAGAAAGATCAGATGTTTGCAGACTACAAAAGGTTTGACTTGGAGGAGAAAGCAGTATGTTCTGTTCAGGTTCCGCACATAGTTGGTGCGCAGGAACCTCACAAGTATATTGGCTTACACATGAGCTAAATCTCCAATGATTTCCACTGTAGGAGTCTTACTGCCTTTGTACTTTGGAAGATTTGGCAAATCATCCAGGAGTCCAAAATTGACCAGACCTGGGGATCTAAGAGGAATATAATAAACAATTTAATATATATTAAATAATTAATATAAAAATGAAAAAACAGAAAAGAAAATTAAATTGATTTCGCTGTCTAATCTATCCATTCATTCTTTTATCTGCCTGTCTGTCTGTCGGTCTGTCTGTCCGTCTACCTGCCTGTCTGCCTGCCTGCCTGCCTGCCCGCCTTTCTTAAAGGACCGTAGAGGCTTTTCAATTCTAAAATTATTGGTTGCTGCTCAATTCAAATTGTACATTAATTTAAATGCTATTATTTGATAACAACTAGCAGAGCAACATTCCAATACTAAAGCACAGTAATTTGTTGTTATTGACGGTACTTACTTCAATAAATTGCATCACTTTTTGTCCATTGGCTGAAATTTCTGCCACCTAAGGTCAAAAATAATAAAACCCAAATTTGCAAATTTTAAGTCATGTAATCTATAGCGAAGATATTTGTTTACAAACATTGTTTTTGTTATTTAAATGTTGAAAATGTTAAACAAAAGAATTCTTTGTTTCACCAGCCAGTAGTTCTCTGGTTGGCAAATTAATAACAATAGGTGACGTCACTGATATCTTTCCTATATGGACTTTTGCAGAAGGGCTGCACAACATGATGGGACAATACCCCCACCCTCTTAAAAATGTGCATCTTAATTACAACAACCTTGAACATGTAAAGGAAACTATAATATCTTGGAGGTAACAGGGTGCCAAACTTCTGTGAGGGATAAAGAAACTAAGCTGTACAACACACTTGGGTCTAAGAGAAGGGGAACTCAGGTGCTAACAAAATCCCTAGTCTAATGACCCTTTTGAATTTCAGGCCTCAAGTGGTGCACATGGAACAAGGAGGATGAGAAAAGACACATCTTAAATTAAATGAGATGATGCAATATATAACAATGCTGGAAATTAGTTTTGTATGAACATGTACAATGAAAAATTTCAATGAAACCTTAGCCAGTACATGTATGCTTACCTTCTTTGCAGTATCACCAGCAAGCAGCATGCTAAGACAAAAGAAACACTATTTATTACAATAGAATAATCAAATTTTGTCAAAATGCTCTTGCCATTACAGGGTGTTTACCATTTACATGTATGTACTCTCAAAAATCGGTTGGTCGACAGTTGTAGTAAATGGGACGAATCGAATCCTGAATGGAAATTTCCAAGGGGATGTGCTCGTTCCATTTCCAAGACTTTTTCCCAGAAGTCACGATCAAAGGCAATCCAAGCCAAAAGGTCTGGAACGAATGGAATGCACACTTTCCATTCAGAAATTCCATTTGGAAATTTTGGTCTACATTTCAAGAAGTCTGGTTTTCATAAGAAAGTTTCCTCTCAGAATGACAAAATTAATCTTTTCATTTGCATTCCATCTGAAATTTCCAGAATTTTTTGGGTAAATGGTAAACAACCATAGTGTTCAGACTCATTCATCATCGTCTTATTAAACAATGCACAGCAGTGTTAGTTGAGGGGGCTCAAAACAATTTTCTGGGTTTTTAGACTTTTAGATTTTGCTTAAGGACGTTCGCGCCCAAAAACTTCCCACGCACAGATTTTTTTAAAACTTTGACGGCAGGTAGAAAATAATAAGATTAGATGAAAAACGTAAAAAAAATCGGGGGTCACCGAACTCGTTTTGAAGATAAAGCGCATCACAGATCATAGCATTTCTAGGATTTCCGGCCACTGAGGCGATTCTGGCCGGATTCATTACTATCAGCATATATTTAAGTTGAAGAATCATATCTAAGTTATGTGTCTTTAACACAGCATATATAGGCCTATTTGATAGATCTTTGCTACAAATGCCATTAAATCAGCTAGAATTAGCCTTAAAAAATACAACTTCTAAGTTACGCACACCTGTATCCATGTACCAATTCGACCCTATTTAAACAGTATATGAGAAATAATTAAAACTTCCCACGTACAGATTTTTTTTGTTTTTTAGTATCATGGAGAGAATCAGGAAAGGAAGTGATCTGCCGAAAAAAAGTGGGGGTCACCGAGCATCCAACAAAAATATTCGCACACAAAGTTAACGCAAAGGTCATCAGCTCTATATTTTGTTGAGTTTTCGACTCGGTGCGCGCGCTTGAAAATGACGTGGCACGTGATTGACCAATGAATAGCGTGCACACTAGAGATGCGCAGTAGCAATGGGCGCGAACGTCCTTAAATTAAAAAAATGAAAATTTCAAGATTGGAAAAATTCCACAGTTTTTTTTTACAATTTCGCATATGCATTCTGCTTTAGTTGACGAATAATTTTTTTGCATCAAAAAAGTAGGGTTACCGGATCAGTTTATGACTGGGATAATATTAGCTATATTAGCTCCCAGGATAAGGCATTTTTAGCCTGCGTAGCATGTGCAAAATAAAATCTCAACTTCTCAAGATCATACTTTGTGCATGCGTAAATTCAGTAAATTCCACACAAATAAACATGAATAGCAACATAAGTGGTAGAAGGAGAGTACCATAAATACCCTAAAGTGAGAGTGGCCTAGTAGAAAGAACAAAGAAAACTTGAAGAGTAGTTTTTTCTCCTGTTTTCATTTTTTTTAAATTGATAACCGATGCGATTGATCACAACATCAACATCTCAATTTTCGTTTATGTTCCATCATAGCAGTTTAAAAGAATGTTTTTAACCCATTGACGCCTCTGCCGCCCGTAACTGCCGTGACGAACCTTGGCCTTTCGTCCACTTCTGACGTCATCATTTTTGACCAAAACTGGCATCATCTATACTCAACTTCTGCAGGAGGAAAAGATCTTTCCAATGATGCCTAGATCAGAGTGATCGGCTTAATGGAACCTAGGATATTCACAAAAATGCTCAAAAAGATGAGTGGAAAACTCAGAGCAAAATTTACTGCCACTACACCTAACTGCTCCACGGTAAAAATTGGCTGCCTCAAGGACTGTTTCTTAGAAGTTTTGTAACTGCAAGCAAGCCCAGTAAAAGGTCAATCCCTGCTGCGAAAAGAAAAGAAAAGGAGAAAAAGGAAAGGAAAAAAAAACCAAAAGCCTAAACACGTAGGCCACCTTCTCGTCCAAAAACTATCTCAAAATTTTAATTTCTGCGAATGCACGGGCCCAAAGTTCGTAAAATGTGATTTTAGTGGCAAGAAGGGCTAGCTGTCATGCTACAAATGCATTTTCGACCACATTAAAGCTAATTTGGGTGAGATCCAGCCTCAAAACCACCAAAATGTCCAAAAAAATGCATTTTTGGCAAAAAGTTCCAGGAGTCAATGGGTTAATAACCCCATGGCTGCAAGTAGATGCGGAACTTGCAGACATTATATACGGATCTCTGTAGTGATTTATCAGCAGTACAGGTTAAGAGTGTATGTCTAAATGCTGCTATTTAATTTTTGAACATATTTATCTGATGTATTGCAAACATTTTTATAGGTACTTTCTCCCGGTCCAACCAAACAGCAGCAGGTATCTGATTCTTTTCTATCATTGTGGGCTTTATAGCTGATGAAAGAAGTGGTAAAAGTGTATAGTATAATAACAGACTCGCATGTGTGCCAAAATGTTTTCAAAAAGTCTTAGAAATTCACAGAGTGGTCCTACAGCTTTTTCAAGTTACCTCAAGCATCCGCAGGTGTTCCACTCTCTTAATGCACATAGAAAGTGACTTTGCTCTTTTAGTAAATACTGAAAAATGAGGGAATAGTAGAAAACAAAGGAGAAGATCTTGATTTGATTATCAAAATGTGTATCTTTTTTAAAGTGTCTATGCGGCCAACAGGGTTTTTATAGTTATGGTAGCTCTATACTATGTAAAATGGTATTCTAAGAAAAAAATTTGGTTTTGAGATTTAAACGCCCTAAGATCTAGCCTTAAAGTTCCCGCTTCAGCCACGCCCGATGAAAATGACCGTGAGTCAGTGCAGAAAAGGGTATGGGTTTCTGAATGGGTCGTGACGTCAAGTCAGGAATCACGAAGTCCTTCTAGTTTAAGTAATTATTATTGTTGTTTCAGTAGTGGTGAGGAGTATTCCTTGACAAAAAAAAATCCTATTGAAGTTGGCAAAGCAATGTGGTCATCAAGCAAGCAAAATAAAAGCATAAAACTTTGAGATTTTCCTGAAGTGACGTCATTCATCACCAATCTATCATTATGCAGTCAACTTCATTGGGCGTGGCCAAGGTGGGAAATTTAAAGCTTGATTTTATGGTAAAGAGCATCGGAATTCACTTTTTTGGGTTTGAAGACATTTGTACATGTAGATGTTATAGAGATAATGAAAACCTAAAAAAACCTTTTGGCCGTATGGACACTTTAAGTAAAAAAATTGATGTACCGTGCATGCATAGGAAAAGAAAATGTGATATTCCAGGTAAATTTTCTTTTCTTGTGACATCATTATGTCAACAGCTTGTGGTGGTGCTTTTTTTGTATCAAGTTATAAAAGTATAGTCATTGACAGGGTACTAATTTTCTTTAGCATTAGTCAGAACATTCTGCATGACTTTGTGCTTTACTTTAACAGGAGACAGTTGTGTCAAGTGTAACATCAAAGATGGTGTAGCTGTTGTCAAGTTTGATACTCCAGATTCCAAGGTGGTTCTTGTTTGTTACATAATCTACAAGGCTAAAACTCATGTCAGTTAACTTGTGTGTGTAAGCATGTTATGTGACTTTTACTATCATGGTGAGAAGGTGTCTTGTAATCCAAGAAAACAATTACATAATTGTACTTTTTTGGGGATGATTTGGTGTGAGGTGACTTTGATTGAACTGTGGTTCATATTTTTGCGAGATGTGGTCAAGCCACAGTACTCAGGTCGGTACCAAACGAGTCTGATATGTCATTGAGGCTTATGAAAAAAGTTGGAAACCTGATTAGGCATTTACCTCAGTTACTGTTGCCAAATTTGGCCAATTGACCATGATATTGTAGCCCTAATATTGCATTGATATTGTAACCATAACTTGCAACACGCAATCCTGCAGGTCGCTTCTGCAAGTGTTTCCATTCACATGATGTGTTTCCGAACAGTTGATCACTGAAATGGGTTATGATTGAAGTATCTGCCTTGAAAAGTGTGTTTTGTTTCTCACATTAGGTCAATGTTCTATCTGAAAAGCTCACAAGAGAATTGGTTGAGGTAATTGTACAACCTTTTTAGGCTTTGTTATTTTGGTCTCTTTCTTTTGACATCAGTGACTACTTATGTCCAACAAATACTTTGTAAATGAGCGCCTGGGAACTTACAAGATACCTTTACTAACACTGCCTTCCATTTTGATGAATTTATCAGGTGATGCAAGATTTAGAAAACAATCAACAGGTCAATAGTGTTGTTCTGGCATCTGGGAAGCCAGGCTGTTGGGTTGCTGGTGCTGATATCAAGTAAGGGATTTTGAGCTCTTCCTTGATTGGTTGAATAGCATAGTGCAAGAAGAATATTTAGACCATAAGCTACTTAAGGTAGCTCAAAACAGTAATATTTCTGTGAGAAGCCTGGCTTCAAAGCCCGCTTCAGCACAAGCCATCGCATAGTCACCTGAACGGATGTGAGATGGCGTGCAAGGTTTAAAGTTTGCAAAACTCACAACAAACATGACAGTGCAAGGCCTACTTAATTATTTCAACTAAGTTTAGTGAGCTGTTTGCAATATTGCTTAATTTTACCTTCGTAAACATCCATCTTTGAGGCAACTTCAAATGAAAAAAACATTCTTTTAAACTGCTATGATGGAACATAAACGAAAATTGAGATGTTGATGTTGTGATCAATCGCATCGGTTATCAATTTAAAAAAAATGAAAACAGGAGAAAAAACTACTCTTCAAGTTTTCTTTGTTCTTTCTACTAGGCCACTCTCACTTTAGGGTATTTATGGTACTCTCCTTCTACCACTTATGTTGCTATTCATGTTTATTTGTGTGGAATTTACTGAATTTACGCATGCACAAAGTATGATCTTGAGAAGTTGAGATTTTATTTTGCACATGCTACGCAGGCTAAAAATGCCTTATCCTGGGAGCTAATATAGCTAATATTATCCCAGTCATAAACTGATCCGGTAACCCTACTTTTTTGATGCAAAAAAATTATTCGTCAACTAAAGCAGAATGCATATGCGAAATTGTAAAAAAAAACTGTGGAATTTTTCCAATCTTGAAATTTTCATTTTTTTAATTTAAGGACGTTCGCGCCCATTGCTACTGCGCATCTCTAGTGTGCACGCTATTCATTGGTCAATCACGTGCCACGTCATTTTCAAGCGCGCGCACCGAGTCGAAAACTCAACAAAATATAGAGCTGATGACCTTTGCGTTAACTTTGTGTGCGAATATTTTTGTTGGATGCTCGGTGACCCCCACTTTTTTTCGGCAGATCACTTCCTTTCCTGATTCTCTCCATGATACTAAAAAACAAAAAAAATCTGTACGTGGGAAGTTTTAATTATTTCTCATATACTGTTTAAATAGGGTCGAATTGGTACATGGATACAGGTGTGCGTAACTTAGAAGTTGTATTTTTTAAGGCTAATTCTAGCTGATTTAATGGCATTTGTAGCAAAGATCTATCAAATAGGCCTATATATGCTGTGTTAAAGACACATAACTTAGATATGATTCTTCAACTTAAATATATGCTGATAGTAATGAATCCGGCCAGAATCGCCTCAGTGGCCGGAAATCCTAGAAATGCTATGATCTGTGATGCGCTTTATCTTCAAAACGAGTTCGGTGACCCCCGATTTTTTTTACGTTTTTCATCTAATCTTATTATTTTCTACCTGCCGTCAAAGTTTTAAAAAAATCTGTGCGTGGGAAGTTTTTGGGCGCGAACGTCCTTAAGCAAAATCTAAAAGTCTAAAAACCCAGAAAATTGTTTTGAGCCCCCTCAACTAACACTGCTGTGCATTGTTTAATAAGACGATGATGAATGAGTCTGAACACTATGGTTGTTTACCATTTACCCAAAAAATTCTGGAAATTTCAGATGGAATGCAAATGAAAAGATTAATTTTGTCATTCTGAGAGGAAACTTTCTTATGAAAACCAGACTTCTTGAAATGTAGACCAAAATTTCCAAATGGAATTTCTGAATGGAAAGTGTGCATTCCATTCGTTCCAGACCTTTTGGCTTGGATTGCCTTTGATCGTGACTTCTGGGAAAAAGTCTTGGAAATGGAACGAGCACATCCCCTTGGAAATTTCCATTCAGGATTCGATTCGTCCCATTTACTACAACTGTCGACCAACCGATTTTTGAGAGTACATACATGTAAATGGTAAACACCCTGTAATGGCAAGAGCATTTTGACAAAATTTGATTATTCTATTGTAATAAATAGTGTTTCTTTTGTCTTAGCATGCTGCTTGCTGGTGATACTGCAAAGAAGGTAAGCATACATGTACTGGCTAAGGTTTCATTGAAATTTTTCATTGTACATGTTCATACAAAACTAATTTCCAGCATTGTTATATATTGCATCATCTCATTTAATTTAAGATGTGTCTTTTCTCATCCTCCTTGTTCCATGTGCACCACTTGAGGCCTGAAATTCAAAAGGGTCATTAGACTAGGGATTTTGTTAGCACCTGAGTTCCCCTTCTCTTAGACCCAAGTGTGTTGTACAGCTTAGTTTCTTTATCCCTCACAGAAGTTTGGCACCCTGTTACCTCCAAGATATTATAGTTTCCTTTACATGTTCAAGGTTGTTGTAATTAAGATGCACATTTTTAAGAGGGTGGGGGTATTGTCCCATCATGTTGTGCAGCCCTTCTGCAAAAGTCCATATAGGAAAGATATCAGTGACGTCACCTATTGTTATTAATTTGCCAACCAGAGAACTACTGGCTGGTGAAACAAAGAATTCTTTTGTTTAACATTTTCAACATTTAAATAACAAAAACAATGTTTGTAAACAAATATCTTCGCTATAGATTACATGACTTAAAATTTGCAAATTTGGGTTTTATTATTTTTGACCTTAGGTGGCAGAAATTTCAGCCAATGGACAAAAAGTGATGCAATTTATTGAAGTAAGTACCGTCAATAACAACAAATTACTGTGCTTTAGTATTGGAATGTTGCTCTGCTAGTTGTTATCAAATAATAGCATTTAAATTAATGTACAATTTGAATTGAGCAGCAACCAATAATTTTAGAATTGAAAAGCCTCTACGGTCCTTTAA
>JAHPZR010031564.1:0-27774 GCA_019787425.1 Platygyra sinensis | reverse complement strand
AATGTAAAAAATACACTGCGCTGAAAGTAGGCTCGACTTCCGGCTGCTTTAGCAGTCCGGTTGTTTATCATCCTCTCAACTAGTGGGGCAAGGAAAGCGGGCTAACAAAACGGCAGGAAATCGAGTATACGTACAAGCGGCGGAACAAAATTGCTTTCAGTACGCCGATCTCAGACTAATTTTTTTTTTCCGGTTTAATAATATATTTGAAGACGAAATCAGTCCAACTTTAGGAAGTATTATATATGTGTGTGTCGAACAAAAAATCTGACACCATGCAAGAATGTTCCTTACTTTCAGTTAATGCGTTATCTTTCAATCTTCTTTTTCGTGCCGCCATAATGTTAAGATTTCCTTTTCAGAGGCCGCCTCCCTTTATTAAAGAATTTCTATCTAAATATTTGTAGTGGTTTCATTATGATGACACCAATTACAAGAATATCAAAAAATAAGTATGACATCACGTTTCGAGTAATATGTTCTTCCTTCTTTTTTGCTAGGTTGTTACACTGTTTCTGCTGTGTAGAAAAACTTTACATAGCGTTTGACTGAGGCCTCAACCGTACTAATGCGTTTTCGCCTATTGTCCAAACTAAACCGGCCGAAAATGTTGACAAAAACGGAAGATTTCGAACACGGTTTCAAAAGTGGAGTCTTTTTGAAACGAATCGTTTTGAAACCGCTCTGGTTCTTTTGTGGATAGGTAAAAACGGAAACTTTTGAAAACCGTGGGCCAAAAGAGCTAGGCGTTCCGTGATATACTGTCGTTTCTTTCAGCGTCTTCGCAGGCGTTTTAGCGTGGACGATACGCGCAAAACAAATCGAAAAGTGTGCGTTTTCCCACGACTGAAAACGCACGGAGTGTGGACAGGTGAAAACAAACCGAAAACACTAGTGTGAAAAAAAATTTGCTTCGTTTTCGTTGAGAAGAATTGGGGTACTTTAAAAAACGCATCAGTGTGGTCCAACATACCCAACAAAAGAAACTGAGTAGTAAAATATTCTTGATAAATAAACAAAGAACAAGCTTTGTACAAGCTATTTGAAGATCCCGTTTTCACAAAGTATAAATTTAAGCACGTGACTGTCAACAGCATTATTAAGTGAATTCGTTCTATCCTACGTACAACAACGTTTTACCACTGAAAACACAGGGGTCCCACCTGATGAATGAATTGAAAGGTCTTATCGGTTACTATTTGGTATTATTTTAACTTCATGTAATAATAAACAAATCTTGTCATAAATCTGATTTTACTTTCTTAAGGTTTGAAAAACAGACCAAAAATAGACACTTCTGCGAATCAAATTGCTAGTCTTCCTGTGCAGTACTATACAAGTTATAGCTCTAAAAATTTTCATGCCTCTTTTTTAGTACGCACTGTAAGGTGCTGTGTACGTACAGGACTGATTGCAACAATGACCTTTCTACTGGAAAACCATTTTTGCCGCATGTCTTCCTGTGCTTACAAGCCTCCATGCGTTTCTCCCTTCGGCTTACGACAAGAAAACTCATGTGATCGGTTTTCTCGCCGCGTGATACCTAATTCATTATGCTTGCACTGAAAGTCTTCATGCTACACTTACAGCGACGTCCTAATAAAAACCCAGCGTCGTTTCTCATTTTAACGACTTTCAGTCATCGCGGCGAAGCAATTTTCCCTTTTAGGACAAGAACATGCCGATGAAAACAAGATTTTTAATGAAGTCGACGGCGGTTTTTTTTTTTAGCGTGCTAGGCACGCGGGAGGAGGTTGAGTAATAAAAATGAAATAAATGTTATCTTAATATTTTTCTAACCCCTTTTCAGTTCGCAACTTTTCAGGGACATCCATGCCTAATGCGTAGGAAGAGAGCGAGTTACATTTGTAACATTCCATGTCAAATATTTGAAAAAAGAGGTACGTGAGTTCTTGGGCAATCGCTCCTTACGGCAATCATGTTCGAAACCGTTGGCCGATACGATCGCATGAATTTTATCTCCGGCTCGATATTTGGCTTGCGTCACTGCCGTGAAATAACATCTTTAGACATAACACTGACCAAATAAAACATTTGACATTAGGTTTTATTTCACGGTTCTTTTATTATTACAGTAAATGTGCCATCCTATTTCTTGTATTGCTTTTGCACAAAATCACGTGATGTTAAAATCTGTTCACACGACTGAGGCTTCTTTACATATTCCAAATAACCCTTTCCTGAAATGAAAATGTCTTGACATGTCAATTCTTTAAAATGTTTTATGTTGTGGCTTATAAAAAACTCGCAATTAAAAGTGACAAACTTTGTCTTTTTTCATAATTTTTCAATATGTTGTCGGACAATAATATTCGCGAACGTTAAACATAACGCTTTACTCCTTTATAATGAAGTACTTTATAACCACCTTACAGATAATTAAAAAAAGATATATGCACGGGCTGTATCAAAAAAGTAAATATGAGCGGGAAATTCTAATAAATCCCCGATTAAAAAGCTTTTGAGGAACCGCGACCGATGTTAATGTGTATGAGAAAGTTACTTGTGGTAATTCAGTCAAAGGAATTTGTGAAAAGGCGGAAAGATATCTCCATTTATAGTTACTTAGCTGAAGTGACGAAATAAAAACAGGATAACAGAGAATCTCGGTCTCTTAGAATTTGTTTTGTAAACAAACGTTATCGGCCATCTTGAATTACCACCATTCAACCTTAGGGGGGTACTGGTAAGTAACACGAGCAGAAAATTACCCTCCACAGAATTCCTGTACCAGAAACGAGACGAAATGAGTTTTGTTATGCAGTTGAAAGTCATCGCGTGTCTGCAGACGAGGGTATAGCTTTAACTGAACCCAAAGTTTGGCACACATTTCAACATTTAGTTAACTCACCCCACCTTAGCTAGTATCAAATTTGTTCTTCTTCCACGGTGTCTAACGCTTACCAGAGCCGAAATGTTTTCTTAAAAGTGTGCAGTGTTTGTTGACCTTCATTTTCTGCTAGTTATTGTTAATGCTAATATCATTCAAATTGCTCCCTTTCTTCTTATTGGATCTTATTGTGCAAATGGCTTTTCTAATTCTGCGGTAGATCTCTGCGCTAATTATTCGTTCAGTCATATCATCGCGGCTAAACCTGTCATGAAAGTAAATCCCTCACGTCTCACTGGACTTCTGTCAATCCCGACATTGTGAGGCCGACGCACTTGAATATTGACTTGATGCGGCAGATAAGGACGAGTCGATCAAATCGCGTGCCTCACCTGAGTCAGATTTCACCGCCAAGTGCAAGTTAATATCACTCATATCGTGTTGAAACAGATGCAAGTAACCAACTCGCAACGCTTTCACCGCCGCGAATCCGACAGTTCCCATTTGTTCAGCTGCGTGTGAGAGATTAGTGCGGCTTCAAGATTCATTTGATGATAGCAGTCCGACGAAATCAAACCCCAAAGAACTGATGCGGTCATTTCTCTCATATCATGACCTCAGAAAAGCCTTCTGAGTTCGTCACCAGCGTAACGTGGAGAAACTCTGTGGCTGCTTTTGAAATGACGCCCTCCGCGACGGTTCCCTCTGGCAGAACTGAAGTCCCCGAGCCGTATGTTTCGCTGGTCATTCGCTTAACGCTTTCTGTTCTAATTTTGCTGCTCAACTTGGCCGGAAATGTTCTGGTGTGTGTGGCTGTGAGAAAAACGCGCAAGCTGCGAAGTTTCAGGAACTACTACTACGGCCTTTTCCTCATGAGTCTGGCAATTGCCGACATGGCGGTTGGTTTAGTATGTATGCCCTTCATCTTACTCTATTACGAGACTGGAAAGTATCCGTTTGGATTTTTCGGCTCCACAGCAGTTTGTAAGCTCATTCCAGCCCTGAGCTTGCTGTGCCAGGGTGCGTCGATCTTCAGTCTTACATCTCTGACACTCCAACGATTCATGGGCATTGTTTATCCAATGAAAGCTAGATTGACCCTCGGGAAGGTCAAGTTGCTTCTCGCACTAGTTTGGTTGTGTGCTTTTCTGTCCGCCTTGCCTCTGACCATTGTCATGGACGTGAATCAGACAGTGCAGAGTAAAGACAACAAGTTCAGCTGCGAGGAAAACTGGGGCAAGCACCACACTATTTTAGTAGAAGGGTACACTTTATACCTCTTTGCAGCGGAATACCTCCTCCCTCTCGTCATAATGGGGGTCGCCTATGGTAAAATGGCCACGGTTCTAAATAGAAGGGATGAAGACTTCCAGGGAAGGAAATCCACCACGTCCAGAACCAAAGCAGGCCACAAGAAATTCATTCGTCTGCTGATCGTGTTAATCGTGAGTTTTGCTCTGTGTTACCTGCCCAATCATTTGCTGTTTTTCTGGTCAGATTATGGCTCCGGATTAGAAAATCCATACTTCACCATATTCATGAAGTATTCTCATTTCTGTATATGGCTTAACAGCTGTTTAAACCCTTACCTGTACGGCGCGCTCGACGACTACTTCAGACAAAGTTACAAGAAGGCGCTGCGCCGGTGCGCGAGAATCGAGGGAAAAGCGAGGAAGACTCACGCTCGCTTAGCGCGACAATTAACAAAAATATACTCGTTTAAGACACCGTCTACGGCCGATCCAGATTCTTCAGAAGTAGTGGATGAAAGCTGAAAGTTCGGGCGGAAGGCAAGACTCAAGATACTATTATTTCAAGATGGGAAGTTATGCAATTTTTACAAACTTAGGACGAAGCCCTCTTGATGCCTCTATTGAATTGTCTTGAAGCAGCAAAGCAACGATTTAAGAGCCAAGGATTGTTATCCATAGAAGTGAGACGAGAGGAATTTACTTCATATCATCGAAACTTAAAGTGGCGAAGCTTGTTAACGAAAAGACCAACTAATAGCCCTTTTGGCAAGCGCTCCTCGTAAAGGGAACGCTAATTTGCAGCTTTTAATGATCATTTAAGCGTTCTACTGTTTGCAGTCATTTTTGGATAAATAATTAGGCGTTAAATACTCATTCCTATTAGTTGTGCTAAGTTCTGTAGGGGTTCTGCGCTGTGAGACAATTTTTCGCTTAGCGGTTCCTTCAGGAATTGTCGTGGTTGTACCGACTGCCTCGCATCTTTGTTGACATGCTTTACTTCTAGTGACAAGGTTTTTTCAAACTTCGGCATTCCTGTCATTACTGCTCTCATTTCGATTCAAAACTCTTTGCAGGGTTGTTTTCCTGCCATTATTTGTTCAAGTCAGATTGTGATTCTTGGAGCATCCGGTGTCAATGAGTTAGCATTAAGCTTATGTACTCATTCCATTAACGCTAAGGCGCTTCGGAACTGACCTCGCCACAGGAAATTAGTAACACGTAGAAACAACAGAAAGTCAAAAGTACCTCGCGAATTCAATTCAAGAACTGATAGTCGAAAATGAACAACAGACGAAAGCAATTGAAATGACAAAACACGACAAGAAAGGAAAATTTGTGAGCACTAGATAATGCGCAGTTTAATTTGACGCTGCAATAATTTGACAGCCTTTAATAGTTTGCATCATTACACGCCTGTGTGCACTTTACGGACTTTAACTGAAAAAAACCAATTTATTGTTTCTGCAGGTCACGTCAACGATGTACTAAGAGGCATCATTTCATCCTCTCAACAAAACAGAAAGCCATATGAGCGAAACAAGTGCTCGTTATACTCAGGCCCGTAAGTCTTCCGTCGAAGAAGAGAAGGGTTTCGGCAATCAAAAAAATTTTAGTGAGAGTTGTCATGACTTAAGATTTAAGATAAAAAACACTCAAACAGGCAACAATCGCCTTTCATTAGTTAATTGGCTTGAGCTTTAAGAAGAAGAAGAAGTAAATTTTGGAGAGTCGTTGACTGGGTTCCATTCGGTAGGGCTCAAACACGGGAACTCAAGAGGTCGAGCTAGGGCAGACTGTATGTATAGTAGGAGACAATTTTATACAAGTAGAATACATTTTGCATTGAATTTCCAGGCTTATATGTATATATTTAGGACATTTTTTCAGCAGGATCTTAGAGCACTTTGTGCTAAACTGGGAATGGAGCCCTCGCAAATATACCTTGGTGGTTTCAAATGCCATCTTCCGCTGGAACGTATACAGTTACGAACCAGACTACCACATATACATCTACGTAGTTTTATCTTCATAATTGCGAAATAACTCGTTGACATGCAAGCACACTCTTTCAGATTAAAATCACTTGGCCTCAAACGCCCTACAAATTGCCTACATTGATCATAAATGCCAGTTTATTCAGTGCATTCTTCGAGTAAAATGATTTAGCATCTGGGGGGCTCGTGGGACAGAAAAACCATCCGACTATGCTAGTTCCGCGTTTTATGAGTGGTTCCCACGAGAATTCAGTTTGAAAAGAGAATCTATGTAACCTCTGAGTAGGCATAATCAAAGGATATGTATGCTGGTAACTATTAGTACAGCAATCACCAAATCAAACTTGCCAAGCCTTCCTTACTAATCTAATTAATCAGGATAATGTCTTTAAAATGTGATGAGAGCTTTATTTTCCCTTTCGTTTTGTTATTGCAAGGCTCGTGGCATATCTGAGTGAAACTTTTTTGTAGAGAAAATAGTGAAATAAATCAACTGTTTATGTATATAGCGTGATTTTAACGTTATATTTTCTAAAATAAATAAAACTTGCATAACAGCTGTGAAAGATTTTAGGCAATCGACTCATTGGTATTCTGAAAGACGGAGCCATGTCGTATTCCAAGTCAGTCCGATGTTATCTTGAGATCTAAATGATAAGAAAAAAGGGATCTTTCCATCATCAAGTCTTAAAGAATGCAGAAATTGTTATGGTCGTTAACAAACGAACAGCAAAATGAGGGAGATATGCGACGATTGCATTGAGAAAATTCTTCAACCTCTGCCCTTGCCGAGTAAATTGTGTTCAACGGATAAGAATTTAAGATTTAAGTGAATCTCAATGAAATCCGATTAACGGTCAAATACGATTCCGTGCATTCGTGCATTCTTTTATTTGTGTACATTTATCACAGAGGTCTTCTCATTTTGTTGTTATTTCTCCATAATAGGTCTCGGTTTTGTTAATCTTTATGAATTGCTCCAAATATGATAACAAAGGCTAAATTTGTGTCCAGCATATCTTCGCGTACTGCATCGAGTAAAATGAAATTCGTGCTTTTTTCCAAATTATAGCAGAAAAGACCATCGTATCTCATATCATCTAGTTTTGTCCTTTACTTCCAGTCTTTAACAATAATGAAATTAATTAAGTTCCAAGAGTCCCCGTAACCTGTCAACACGTCCAGGGCAGAACTTTCACCGGGACGACCCACCGTCACGTCCATCGAAACGAGGAAACCAACATTTATTCACGTCTCTTCCCCTGCCTCTCAAACACATCTTCACAAGAGACAGGATATAAAGCCACTTGGAAATGCATGACACCCACAAGCCGAGGGCACGTTAAGGGTCGACGCATCACGTGTTATCGCTTTCCAACAGCCAGAACCAAACTGGAGGACGGCTGATGGCAATAATCGCATTATACCATAGGGAAATATATGATAAACAATTTTTTAATTGGGATTCATGTTCTTCTGCAGTTCACAGCTTGAACATTTCACCAGTGGAAACCGTGAGGTTACCCCGTTAACCTGATGAATTTTTTACAATAACCCCACGTTTTATTTGGACTGAACCCAAGATAAAGAAAATCACATAGCCAATAAGAAGGTAGAGGGAAATACACCAACTTAAATATCTTTCTCTGATACAAAAAAAAGTGCGCAGAGTCAGTATTATTTCTTAACCTATGTTGTTGTTGCTTGGTTTCTCAGTAAGTTCGGACTAGCCCCTTCTTTACTTTTGTCCTACATGTTAACAAAATAAACCCCTAGAGTTGGCCTAGTCGACTGAAGAAGAAAAAGAATGAGTCTAAACTGAAAGTAAAGATCTCACCTGTCCATAGGAACTAACTAGATTAACTGAATCAGTGTAACTATCTCCATGCACACACTCCAACAGCCACAGACAAAACATCGTTGACGCCTAACTAAACACAATAAAAAGCTAAAAAGAGACACGGCACTTTGAAACTGCATTTAGCCACTGTGTATAAATAGATGTCATCCCCCACTTAAGTATTTAGAAACTATAGTGCGATCACAGAGTAAAATTCCAGCTTGCTACATGGTGGCCCGGCCTTAAATAGCTGCGAAAGTGATCCAAGCCGAAAAACCAACAAAAAACTGACACGCGATTTCAGTGAAGGTGTTATAATGAGGTTAATTAAAAGGCTTCGAATTGAAGAGATTCTTTCCGTTGTAATTACCAATGACAAAAAATGAAATGTAAAAAGAGGCACCTCTCCTTAGAGGGAAATGTGATAGTGACAGTGTAGTTTTAGTTGCCCTGAACTGGAACGATGTTGCCGCGCTTATCACTACCAAAACATTGCTTAATTAAGTTGTTATAGAAGGCTTTTACAGATTGGCTTCGAGCTGAGACAAAGATGCCTACATTATCGATCATTACGTATACTCAAAACACTTTATAGTTTTAATAGGAACCTTGTGGCAATCTTCGATGTGTGCGATTTCACTGTTTTAGACCGTGCTGATGGTACCGGGAAAAAGCTCACAGTCGAAATCATTTAAGTTTCCATTTAGATTTATCTCGATACTTTCAAGACGAAGATATCAGGAAATCGTGGACGACGTGCTTAACATTTAAGATCTTTTTCGGCAGTATGCCACATTGATAAAAGGCTAACTTTTTTAGCTGTTGCGCAGACAAAATGCTTCCGTCAAAACACATTACTATGCCAGTCAAACTAATTACAATTCCATCTACCCAACGAACAAATTTGAACGTCGTGGGAAATTTCAGAAAAACTAAGGATTGATTACTTCAAGTTCAGAAAATAAAGTGTTTATTCTGGAATGTGATGAAAATGACACCTTTTGTAGTGTTGAAAACTAAGAGTCAAAAAGTTGCTCCTCTTTGTAAGTTCTTATAAATCATGGATCTTTTCTGTTCTTGAGGACATCCGTTACACATTGATAACTTTAATGCTGTTACCAGCTGTTAGGGCTGATTAATCGGAGATAATCTTATCAAGAAGTGTTAGGTGAGGGCCCTGAAGGAAGAGAGTGCGAAACAGGGATAACACTTGCTATTTTATCCAGAGGAGAAAAATATAACTGATGCCATCTCTCTAGAACAAGAAGTAATTTGACGTATAAATGCGATCAACTCCAGGGTAAAAGATATGCAGTCACTTTTTTTTTCGCAATGAAGGTTTCAATGTTAGAGCTCTAAAAAAAAAACAAAAAAAACAAAAACAAAAAATGTTAGAGCTCTTGATGAGGAAGTGGACGTAAGGTCTTGTAGATAAGCCCCTTGGAGGCTCGGTCTATTTGTATCTATTTTTCGAATTTTTACCCAGCATAGCACTTGTTATAATAAACATATAGCGCATGTAACCGCTCTTAAAGCAATAAATTGCATGAAAACAGCAACAAAAAAAAGAATTATAAATGGCCAATTCAGCTTACACGGAGATTAGTGGAGGGTGAAATGGAAGGTGCGATACGAGATCAGCTTTCGACGGAAAGTCATCGGCCTAGTTGCCTTTCCATGTCATATGTCCAAACCCGATGATGGTTAAATATGAAAAATAAACTAAACAAACGAGAAAACATGTAAATATGAAGTCAATTATTGCAATAAGACTGACATCATCTTCATGCGAGCGTCCTCAAATGTGAAGGTCATAAAAACTGGATTTTCGCTGCCGTTCGAGGCTGAGTCACAACAGCCGCGGCGATGCGCGGACGCATCGTTGATTGACACAGAATGCAAAAAATTGATGTGTAGTAAAAGCGATCAAACGTGTCAATTGCAACTTTGATTTAGCGCATTCCACTCAGTTGAATCCACTGCAGTCGTCAGTAGCCTTAGTCATTCATTCCCGCTCTCGGGGGGTCATTGCGATTTGCCTTATTTGTACATAATTTGTGCAGTGTCTACATTGCTGATCGAATGTACTGATCACGGTAAAGAGACTGTGTCACCATAGAGTAAGTTGCAAGAGGGCCCTAAAAGTATACCACAGTGGCCTCAGGTATGGCTAATGCGCTCGAACGGTGTAGGTTCGAGCCTTGGCCTGGGACATTGTGTGGTTTTGGGCGAGAAACTTTACTCTCAGTGCCTCGGCTTTCCACCCAGGGGCCCGTTTCTCGAAAGCCGCGGAAACTTTTCGGTCATCTGTATCTAAAAACGGAGAATGTATGCGCCTGAAAGTTCTTGTACGAAGGGAAACTCTGTTCATATTAAGAATATGTGATTGAAACAGCTCTGTAATCGTAAGGTTCCAGATTTTGCTATGGCTTTACGGGCTCGAAAAGCTTCCGGGCTTTCGAGAAACTTGCCTCAGGTGTATAAATAGGTGCCACGAATCTAATTCAGAGGGGTAAACCTCGATGGACTACAACAACAATCTTTATTATAGCATCCCATCCCGGGAAGGGAGGGGGGAAGGGAGGGGGGGGGGGGGGCGAGTAGAAATACTCCTATTCACTTCATGCTACAGAAACCGGATATAAACGCCAGGATGATGGACCACTTGACTTGAATGCAGACTTTACCTAGAATTACACTGCTGGATTGTTGTGTTATAACAACAAATCGTCCTACTTTCCCGATAAGAAATCTCGTGACCGCCTTGCGTCACATGGAAAACGTCAAGAATTCTGCATTCCTTGGCGTTTCCTACCTTGAAGAAATACGTTTTTCATTGCTTAAAATCTAGAGGGAACTTTTCGCATGATAACAATGACTTGAAAAATCGTGGCGTGGTCTTTTAATGTAACGCTTTCAAAGACGGAATGTTCGGAGACATTCAGGTGCGCACGGAGCTAGTTTCCTATCACGTCTTCAATTAACTCTCAAGCACTGATAGACTGTACTGATTGACAATATCATTACTGCTTGATGATTTTATGGCGCAATAGATTCTTGATAAAGAGATAAGACTTTCTCAACATCACGTTAACATCTAAAGACTACACTACAAAGGACTCTTTGTCAGTGATCGATGAGTTGAATGTACATGGTTATAAAGAATGTATTAAGCCGCTGCTGGAAGATGCCAAATAGAAAGTTGTTACCAAACCTCAGTGACGAACAACGTGGAATGTTCCTTTGATTCTCAGAACCTTTGGTGCCTGCCGTCGACAGCTGAAGATTAAACGTGATAGACTACTGACCTCGTCAATTTCGAAATATTACTTTTCGTATTTTCAAACGGATGCCAAGCAGCGTTAGCATACAATTACAATGCCCTTAGGATTTTTTGTTATTTTGTCAAGCTAAGCTAAGTAATTTTGTTCAAGTCCATGTTGTCTCGGTATTGTCTATCATAGGTTATAGTGTTTGTAAGGCACATTAGATCATATATTTTAATGAATTTCGCCCTTGTTTTTCATGTCTTCAGTTCACTTTTTAACTCTAAAAGCTCGGCCAAACGATGGCAACACTTGAACATGTTGGGCGTAAGATGAACAATGTTAGGCGTAAGATGTTGCGCGCGTTTGACCACTCTGTTACGACGCGACAGTCTGAGTTGAAAATAGAACTAGTGCACGTGCCCTGGCGCTACATTATCGCACGAACCTGGCCAAACGACTACAACAACATGCAACACCCACAAATGTTGCATGAAAAAATTGACCAGTTTCAAGTTTGAGCCAACCACACCCAAAATGTCGCAACAGGGTGGCTAAAAGCATGCAACACGCTCGGCCCAACATTGTTGCGATATGTTGTGCTGAAATGTTGTAATTGTTTGGCGGGGGCTCAACATATGTAACTTGTCACGTAGTTTAGTTAATTTCTGACATCAAACATGTGCAAAAACAGAAAACAAACATGAGAACTAAGCTGTAAAGTGGCATTACATATCACGACCAATGTCATAAGATTTCCACTCCCCCTAGATAACATGCTACTAAAGGTTACCAACAGGTTATCCGTGCTCCCCTCATCCCTTTAGTAGAACTCTGTCTTCACTGCCTGATCGAGTCGATTTTTAAATTCCTGATTGAAGATAAAGTGGCGCACGTCCTTCGGGGAAAGATACACAGCTGAGAAAAGAGAATACTGCCAAACATGTAAACCCAACAGAGTGTTTTTTTTTGTTTTGTTTTGACCCCATGTTTGAGACGTATAGGAACTTTTGGATGGCTAATAAATACCATGCCACATGGTTGCAAGTAGATAGTCATGCTGAAGCCCGGAGGGAGTTTATATACATGTATGCCCAAAGTTAAAACTGAAATGTAGTTATTTTACAGTAAAGGCGAAACCATTGTTTGCACTATCGATTGACAAGTTAGCATGGTTTTAAATGAAAATAGAAATCGTCCGTTCACAAAAAATTTTTCGCCACTTGTCTGGGATAAGGTAAACGTCGTGGTCAAATCAAAGGGAGCAAAAATCGACCTAATATTTGAGATAAGTCGCACCAACTACTTTTTATTCCCAAGAAAAAAGAAACACATTTTCAAGACTGAGGTAAAATACGTTTATGCATGTTAACAGTGAATGCTATTAAAACTTTGACCGACTGAACTACTGAAGCTATTTTTCTCTAGTCGTTTCTGTTTTAATTTGCTATAACAGTAGTCCTCCATGGTCCTCTCTGCCGGAATCAGTAGTCTTTAAGGCTGAGCTGCGTCATGGCTTGGGCAACTTGACAAGTTTTTCCTAATTTTTTGAAATTTGTTGTTTGTTCCTTTACGGTTGATTATTATATAACTCTTTGGTGTCTTTTTTTATCTCAGCAAACCAATCTTTTTAAGCTTCCTCTAATACAAAGGTAGTTTTGTACGTGGTAAAAATACTGTGGCTGCATGATCTGCTTTAAGATTGCCACTCCTGTTCCCACTTCATTTTGTTTCTTGCTCGCCTTTATCGACTAGTGGGTAAACTGGGCTTTTGGATTTAATGGGTAGAAAAGGCGTAAACCCATCATTCACTGGCACGCACTAGTCTCTAGTGGCTCTGACCTCAAAAAATGCAGAAATCTTGTCTTGACGCTTCGCAGTCAAAGGGGGACGGAAATTATTATCGCATATTACAAACTGCTTTAATAAACATAGAACAACCATTAGCATATCGGTAAGGCCAGATCATCATCTATTACTATAGCATGCCGCCATTACCCTTCATCCCTGTAGGGGGCACTAATTTTAAAGCCACCTAAATGCACATTAAGCTTGGCAAATCTTTATCGTCATTTTACAAAGATCTTAATGGCAAATTTAATTAAACCACTGGCGAGGAGTGTTGCAAGTGCACACGGTTTAAAGCCCTGTCACGTACTATAATTTCTTTAAGAAGACAACCACAACTTGCTAACAAGTTACAAGTATTTTAACAACCGCGTAATTTAGGATTGTTCCTGTCACGTCTTGAATGAATTCACTCCATAAATTCTTGTTATTCCGCTCAGCTTTTAATCTTCAATCATGCCCGCTGTAAGCTTTATTGGAATAATGTTCTTTATGACATTTCCTGCGCAATGAAATCTTACTATAGAGATAAGACTTTCATCAGTGATCCGCTCTTTGATCCGCTTTAAGATAGAAGAGGTCACGTAGATATTTTAGCTTGTCCTTATTCCGACCACGTCGTCGTGGTCGTGAATTGTTAACACAAGTAGAAAGAGAACATCAAGCGTTCCTAAAGATGCTGTGAGGAAAGTTATCATGCTATAGTTTCAGAAAAGCAACATGTTGCATTACCAATTTACAATAACTGCCCCGCGTTTAGAGACTTAAAAATCAATTTGACTCATTCCCAGCCGTCTCTTACTAAGTAAAAGCGTTTTACTGAAACAATAACGAGTGATGCGGTATAAAATATAAAAATAAATGAAAAACGATCAAACGAACGAAAAAACGAATGCATGGATACATAGGAGGGAGGTAGGGAGAGAGCAGTATGGAGGGGGAGGGAGGTAGGGAGAGGGATGGAGGTAAGGAAGGGGAGAGAATTAGGGAGCAGTAGGGAGGGGGAAGGAGAGAGAAGGAAAGGTAGGGAGGAAACACTGGTTTCTGCGCATGTCTCAAGACGTACCTAGAAGGAGGGTCTTAGTGGGGTGTTGGCCTTTGCGGCTAAATAAACAATAGCCTTCATTTGGCGCGAAAATATGCTAGAATATTTGTCCGCGAACTTTGAGCTTCGAGGAACAGATAATGTCCAAGGACAAATATCCGAGCATATTTTTCCCCCTAATGGAGATGATTGTGTTTATTATTTTCCAAATCTTTTTCGCAACGCATGCAGTTTTAAAAATTGGGGAGGGAATATGTACAGAATAGCCTCCATTTGGCGCGAAAATATGCTCTGATATTTCTCCGCGGACATTATCTGTTCCGAGAAGCGAACGGTTTTCCGAGAGCGTAGCTCGAGGAAACCTGCGAGCTTCGAGAAACAGGTAATGTCCAAGGACAAATATCCGAGCATATTTTCGCCCCAAATGCAGGCTATTGTGTTTATTATCCTTCAAATCTTTTTCGCAACGCGCGCGCTTTTGAAAATTGAGGAATATTCGATCACGTGACATGTTTAGACCAATCGCGCACGAACGAAAATACTTGATGGATTATAATTAACAATGAGACTACGAGCCCGAGTTTTCTACGAGCAGATAGTCAACGACGCGCGCTCGTAGAAAACGAGGGTGAGTAGTGTAATTGTTTTAGTATAAATTTACCGTAGTCTCATTGCATAAAAAGAAAAAAATGTCAAGTAACGCTCAGAAAAGAACTGTTTTATTATGTTGCATCAAGTTCAAACGTGATGCGCGATGTGCACTGATGCATAACTGTTTTCTATCAGCAGATAGAAAACGGTAATATAGCCAATCAAATTCACGGATTCACAATAGACTACGGTAAATTTATACTTGTCTCGGATATTCCCCAGTTTTAGCTGGGGAATATTCGGTCACGTGACGCGTTTAGACCAGCCGCGTGCGAGCGAAAATTGTGTAACATTTTGAGTTTCTTGTACGTCTAACGGTCCATCTATTTTCCTGATGGTAAACAGGAATCTTTTTAAAAAATCTTTTTAAAAGATACAAATTCATTTTCATAATTTGGAAAAAAAACTTATTTTTTAGTGTAAAACGCCATTCAGAGGTGGAAAAATGTATTATAATACAAATTGCTGCCGGATATAACCTCCCAGCTGTGCCCTGTATCACCAAACCCAAGCAACAAAACTAGACAAAAAAAAGTCTTGACAAGATTTTGTGACTAAAATATGTTTTCAGAGTTAATACTTTTATGGCTAACGGTTAAAATTTACCAATTTATCCGCCGAACGGTTACATGTTAAACCGTTTTACAGCTAACCGTTAAACCCATTGAGACCATGTAGAAATCAAGGAGAACGTTATTTTGTACGATCAAATAACAGTCGGGAAATCCAGCCAAGGGCTAATTATATCATGGTCTGTGAGAGGCCAAGGACATGGAACAGACTGTCCCCAACTTAAAGGTGACTCTGGACCCTATGCACAGATTTTTGTTTCAAAACTTTACCAAAAGTTGCGTCTTATCATGCTTATTAACATTTTTGAATTATAAGCCCCTAAAGCTGCAATTAAGGGTGTTTTTGTTGCTAAGGTAACCTACTGTCACCACATTTTTGGCTTTGGCTGTGATTGCTTATTTATTAGCAAATATTGCAATTCTTATATTTTCCAGCAATAGTTAAGTATTTCTACACTCCTAGTTAATGTCAGTTTCTCTAATACATTATCCATGATCATGAGCAGCCGTTAGCCTCTTCCAGATGTTCAGTTAGTTGGGGCGCAGCGCAAAAAACAACGCGCAAAAAAAACAAAAAACAAAAAAAAACAGTGAACGCCTGGAAGAGGCTAGGCGGTGGTTAAAACATTGTGCATTTGTATGCTTTCAGTCGTTAAGCTTGTTCTGACGAGAGTATTACGCAACGATCTTACCAACTCATGCATGTATTTCGAGCTGTTCATCAGCTATTCTAGATGTTGTTTCAAAGAGACCCGGCAGCTTTATCAGCATGTTTGCGTGGTGTGGATCTCTGCAGCCAAGAAATTTCCAAAAATAAACTTGGTGTGAGTTCTCTGTTACTTTATAGAATGCAAAGAATTGGGAAAGCACGCAAATCATAACAACATTTTTTTTTACTTTAATTTATCGCGGAGACTCTTAACAAGCGGCTATATTGGACGGATTCGAAGGATATTTTCACGCACTTTACAAGAAAATGAGCCATAAAACTGTAAACTAATCATATTAATACAGCAGGCCTGCATGTTGGAAAGGGTCATTAAAGCATTCACCTTGCACTCGGCATTTGAATACCTAAAATGGTTAACCTAAGAATAATACACGACTTCCCATCACTTTATTCCTAAAAAAAGTAACAACACTCGGTGTGCTAGGAAGAGACAATCAAGACTTAAGTAGGCACAAATGAAAAGGCGAGGCCCTAGCTAAGGGAAGCTGTACAAAACAATCCTGGTAGCTTTAGATCAAGAAAACCGCTAGCAACATATAGTTAATGACGTATGTGAGAGAATAACACAGTGAAACCACTCTCAAATCATCATTCCACAATAACAACATGCAATTAAAGGCTATGGGGGAAAACAGTCACGAAAAAAAACGGAACTCATTTCTAGTGGGTCAGTAACGAAAATAGCTTCTTGTGGTCAATGCTTCAGTGAACACAGTGAAAAATGTTCTTCTTTTGTGTTTTCACTTTAGAAAAAAACACACTCCCAGTGACTTAAAGTCCCCCGCTACAATGGAAGAAAAGAAGTTGCGTGTTGTAGTTTGTATCAAATTTAGGCTTAATGAGCTTTAATAAGTGTATAAGTAGTAAACTATAACTTTTGCCTAGCAACCTGAGAAGCTTCGTTTCCTTTAATCGATCACTTTGGAAGGAAGTAGTCCTTAAGTGCCATCACCCACTGAGAATGGTCTCTTGTTAAACTGTGGAACTTCTTGTGTAAATTGCCTGAGAACTGCAATTAACGTAAATGACTCTATTTGAGACATGTCACGAAATCGCGAAAACTATGTCAGGATAATTTTTGTCTTCTGCCTACATCACCAAGATAGGACAAGCTAAATACTTCCAAAATTCTTCGGTTTTCATTGCTTTACTGACAACAAATTCGTTCATGGAAGACTTCTGCCCGTTTCATTGCCAAAAGAAAACCTCTTTGAAATTGCACTTGTCATGAGAAACAAATAAGCTTTCTCCTGCCTTAAAAATAGATATTCCACGAGGTAATTAGTCGTTTCGTTCCGTGTCCTTATTCAAAATTAATGATGACAAATATCTACGCTTCATTGTGTGAAGGCCAGACTCAGAGCAGCCACCTGTGAGAGCCACATGAAGTGTTTTGTGTTTCTGGTCAATACGAAGATGCCATGACATTTCTTGTTTTACTTTAAAGCACGTTTTTTCCTACTGGTTTTCATGTGTTTCTCATATTTATGAACGTTTCATTATCTATTTTTAAAATGTCTATTTTATTCATATGATCTACATAGTAGGCTTTGTCTTATAGGGTTGAAAGAGTTATTCTGCAGACAAAGGGGCAAAATAAGTGCTCTTGAAAAAATTATTCTTGAACACGACATTTTATCAACTTTTGAAATACACTACATTTCTCTTCCGACAAAAATAAACTAATAAAATAGGTTTTGATTTTGAAAGTGGGCTTTTTATAGTTAAAAACGTTTCCGGTATAAAGTCCAGTGATGTAGTTTGGTTTCCACTGTTTCGCAAACATGTTTTTTTTCCCCTTCTTTTTCCTATAGACATAATTTCTAATCCAAAAAAGGGATTAAAAGAGAACACCAGTGACAATTATAAACTGACGGCCAAATGTGAAAAGTTCAAGACTGAGAGCATCTTTTCATGCCTGGCAGAAGAACCATTCAAACTTCCACGACTTCTTCAGTGTAAGTGGTAACACGTGTCCAAAACTTCGCCATCACGTTTCGGCTGGCAAATGCCGCTTCAGAAGTTAAAGCGTATTTTCTTTATCCATTTTCGAAACTCGACCTCGAAACTCTTTATACATAGGTTTCATTTAACATTTTATTAAACCATAATCCTCAGAAAATATTTAACTTGGTATACTTCTTTCTCAAATCAGAAATTTAAATAAATTTTTTGTGTAAACGCTGAGTTTCCTTCTGTTTGCTTATCAAAAAGTAACTTGCATGCCGCGAAAAAACGCAACCCTCTCTGGCTTAATAGATTATATGAGTTTACAGACTTTGATATACATTGTTTCATTAGCTTTAAAACAAACTTCATTTTAACATTTGAGCAAAGTTTAGAGAAGCTTTCAGTTTAGCAATGCTCCCTACGGGCTAGCCATTGGGGCAAACAAAACTTTAGTGACATTATTTTTATATACAAGTTGAGTAAAGGTGCAATATTTTAAGTCATAGATAAGCTTGGACACTTTTATTGCATTTGACATTACCTTAGGTAAATTACGTGTGGGTAAAATAAACTACAACTCTATGAAGTGTGTTGTCTTTGAATTTACTTTGATTTTAAATGTGACATGCAGAATAATGAAATAATGTCATCATCTTTTATTCAAACAAGCTTAAAGTACTTTTTTCCTGAGGACAGTTTTGTTTTTTTTAGTGTAAAAACAAAGTTCTAATTCCTATGCTAGCAATTTAGAGAAATTATAACGTGGGGTTCCCAAGTAAGGTCCTTCATAGTTTCAGCTTGGAGTTTCTCTACACTCTTAAATCTAGAGGGTGCGTTCATTAAATTTCTCATATAAAATGTGTTCATTGTCAATAAGTTACCAGATGTTGGAGAGAATTTTTGATTCAGGTCAAAAGTTTAATCATGCAGACCAGCTCAGCCTGCCACAACATGCTGCGTTTGTTTGGCCACAGCATGTGGCAAACGCTGGAAAATGCGCAATAACATTAAGTCTCGGAGATTCTCCAAAGTTTGCCCTGAGAAGCAAATAAAACTGCATAACAACATAAAGAAACGTAGACATCAATGACCGTTGCAGTGATATACACAACTTAAGCAATTGTGAAATGTAAAGAAAATGAAACGACTAAAACAGGCAAACTTGAGAGAGGAAAGCGCCAGAGACCAGTAGAAATTATAAAAAGACCCGGATTTCCGACTCCTAACAACAAACGTGGCAACCAGGAACCACAATTTAGTGCAAAGTTTAAATAAGTAAAGCAAGGACTCTTTCCGGTTATGTAATAAACTTTCATCTTACATTGAAAGGCAACTTTGAACACAACAGTGCAGTGCTCTAAATGAGAATGTCATGTCCAATATTTTCTACTATACAATCTTAACTCCTGAACACGAAATCATTCAGCTCCAAGATTTTACTTAAGTGAGTTTGACAGTGTAAACATCCTCGTATAACTTTGCAATACCAGCTTGATATGTTCATGTACTGTATTGACAATCTCAACATTTCACAAAGTCTAAGCTCAAAGAAAATATCTGATGAGTTGTGTTTACAGAGAGCAAACAATTTTGTAAGATAAATCAGATCAATCAATTCGGCTCTAATCTAACTAAATCGAGGCGTAAAGCTGTACCAACAAAATTGATCGATAGCTTTCTTTAAGAGAATATGGGAATTGTCTCAATCGAGAGCGAATGTCATTTATCAAGAATAGTGAGACAGCTGAGTATTAGATCTGTTTACAACTGGGATTATGGTGGAAAGATTAAAAGCCTGCACCAAGTATGAAACTACCGTCATGCGATAGAAAATAGAAATGGCGATAAAAATGGCAAATTATTTGGCAATGAAATGAACTCAGCTTACAAGTCAGATTCAAAAGAAATACGACTGATTTTCTTAAATGTGTGGCTGGGCTTGAAAAAAGCCCAGCCACAGTGTTGTAAGGGTAAAGGTTTTCAAACTTTCTATCTAAGTTTAAAATTAACATTAAAATGAACTAAAACCCAGTCAGGAACAATCCAAACACTTGAGCGTGCTATTTTGGCAGTTTTACGAACGTCACCTTTCCACTTTGGTCATATTGCTCACATTATTTTATTCACGGGTTTAACTTTTTCGGCTTAACTAATAATGCAACCTCAGTCTTTGACTTATAATGAATAGTGGAGAGAATTAGACACCGACCTCAGTTTTCTGAATCGAACACCAATAGCTGCAAGTGGACGCAACGGAAGGAATGCATTCCAAGGGAAGCTATCTGCTCTGCTCCATTTCTAACGAATGCATACAGTGCACGAAAGCGAAGCGAAAACATCCAGACCCTACATAGAGCCGGATAAGGAGTCCATTGCTAAATAATAAATACAAAACTGAAATTTTCAAAGCTCGTCGTTTTCGCTGTGATTCTTTTTTTATGCTCAGGAATGCCGGAGGAAACCCCGATTTACACATTTATGAAAAAGTAATTGTTTCAGTTCGTCATGGCCCCACGCGAGATGTGAGTGATAAAGTCCTTAACGATAACAAAAACATAGCAACAAGGTAGTTAAACAACAAAACTTAAATAGCACATCTCAAGAGTGTAACCATTAACCAAAAAGCGTAAGAAGACCACAACAATGAAAGACTATTAACGAAGAACAAAGGAAGAGAAACCTATCTCATGGTGTAAACCGTTGATCCTAAAATAGCCGCTTATTTCTGGTTGGGAGTAGTCCAAGGAGCCGATATAGGCCGCTCATCTATTTGAGATAAGATCTTCTGAGTCCCACCTAACGAGCAGTCAGGACACTTCGACAATTCCTAAAAAGGCAATCGACTAACTAGTAATTTTCCAGATTACGTGTTTCTGTTATCTTGATTTGGTTGCGTTGAAAAAAAAAAAAATAATAATAATAACGAAGGTCTTGTCTGTGGTTTACCCTTTGCAGCCAGTTAAGGCAAAATGTCTGCATGCTAGCCAAATAGGATATTGATAAACAAAGAATAATTAGTTGATCACCCTCTTCTCTACGGCTTAAAGGAATCAATTTATTCTCAGTAAATATTGCAAGAGTTTACTTGTCTATTGGCGGAAGAGATTGATGAAGTCTTTAATATTTCCTTCAATTTTCCTTCGCGATATTACTGTATATATAAAATTGTTTAATTTGACATATACACGATAAGAATTATTACAAGAATAGTTCTGAGCGCTGTGCTCAGTGCTGTAGTGCTGAGTGCAACAGCGCTGCTGTAGCTGGTATTGTAGAGGAAGAGTTTATGAAACCATTGCGAGTTTTAGACTCCAACGCCAAAACCAAGTTAACTTTCCATGATAAAGAAATATCCGCATTATACCAATTTACCCTCCCCAGGACCAAGTGAGTTGCCCGTATGAATAAAGAGGTGCCTGCAGTAAGGCGTTTCCGAGAGATTCAACTATGCTGTATGTCGTTGCATCCCATGTCCTGTTTGGCTCTTTCATTCTTTCTTCAACGTGGCTCTCTTGCAAAAATTCAAATCATTATTATCATTATAGGCAAAAAATGCGACGAGACAAACTAAAGGAACACGTCAGCTAAAGAACATTAGCTCGGTTTTAAACCAAACAAAATTAATGAATCCAAAACGAAATGACTGGCATACACCTGGTGGTTGTAGGGCACGTTAAGAGATTGTGACAGAAAATGTATCAAACATATTTTTGCGATCACTTTTTTTTGAGTTTCTGAGTTTGCATTGAGTCAATTCTGGGGAGCAAAACGAGGAAGACAGATTTAAGTGTAGAAAAAGTTGGCAGATAATAATTTTTGCTCAGCGAATGCGGAAATACTTAAATGCAGAATTTATATGTATAAAAGGATTGTGTGCAAGTGGGTGGTGAAAAACAGACCTGTTAAAGTTGCTTACTCACCTCTGCGTACTCATTAACGCAAATCTATTGTTTGCAAGTCTTCATAAAATGATTTTAAGATCAAAATAAAAAAAAATTATTCACCACAATTTAAAATACAAAATAAGACCTTGCATGTTTGCCTTAATTGTTTCGTGATTCGAGAAAGTGTGCCTCTCAGGGAGTTCCCGTTTGCGGCAAAAAACACGGCTGACCGGACTTCTTTGAAGTCCTTACGTCGCACTAATTTTTCCTGTCTGCTCACGGACATCCGATAAATCAGTCATCCTCCGCCGATTTTTAGCGTCCTATTTACCATGTGAGCTAAAAGGTTAAAAATTATTCAAACGAAAAGAATACAGCCGTCAATAAATTATACATTCTTTTCAAGTCGCAAGACAATTTGGAGTTTACTCGCTGCTCAGTTTTAAAAGTTTGATAGTATGGTGTGGCAAGAATAAACCAGGATTGTTGAAATAACAAGAAAACTGTTGAACACGGCTAAATATCGTACAGGTTTGGCCGGGATGTGTTGCAGTACTCTTTATAATTATGTTAAATTATGCAGGCAGCTGAATCTACTTGACATGCTAACCACTAATTTACGTCAAAACTGAGAAACCTTGACAACAGTGATACAAGCGGAAAACAAGTGCACGTTTCGATCCGCTTAGCTGGCCTCGTAAAGTTTTTACGGTCTTGGTATTGCTCTTTCATTGAAGAGATTTTTCAGGTTACTGTAAGGGATATTAGAGAGAAAGTGCACGCAAGCGAGTGGCCAAGCCCAAAAGAAGTCGGTTCAGTCAGAGTTATTTATTGCAAATGCAATGTTTGTTACTCTGACGAACCTGTCACCATTACTCAGCAAAATTATCTTCGTCACTGCACGCTATGGTTAGAATACTCTTTGAATTATGATTATGCGGAATTAAAACAGGGGCAGTAATGGTTTCCAAGAACAATAAAGACAAACAATTTCCTGTCTGAAATGAAGCAAGTCAAAGCTAGATTAGTCAGGAAATGGAATCTCCGTCTTCTTTTTCAAACAGGACTTACTGTTTTCGACGTTAAATTAGCCGCTAGATTATTATAACAAAATGGAAAAGCCAGCAGCACAAAAAGCGCGTGAAATTGTACATGAAACAAATTTGGTTTTTCAAAGTGGCCTTTAAAATTTTTATGACTTTTTAATTAGGGGCTTTTCGTGAACAGAAGCCCGTCTAGAAACATGTTATGTCAACATATCAAAGATACCGTTGATGGATGTCAGTTATCAATGGATCTTTGAAATTTTGCCCTTGGTATACGATTTTATTCTTAAGATGCTAGAGGCAAATGTACTCAAACAATCACTAGCGTATCTCGGATCTAAGTGCAAAGCTCGTTCAACCTTGTCAAAAAATAAGATGAAGATAAAACTGGTCAGCCTTGCCTCCAGAGTTCTCGAAACATCGTGGCTTCGGAAAACGGTCACGAGCCCAGTGTTTTAGTAGACAAAATAAGGGTGGGCAAATTTTCATGCAACGACGCCTATTACATTCTCATGCAAAGTAACAATTTTCGTGCTTGAAACCTACAAACGCAGATAATTAGATCTGTTTGGGAACAGAAAAGAGCTGCAAATTGGCCTAATGCGTTTGGTGGTCATTACGTCAACAGACTGGGATAACAATAGTTGGAATTTTGTGTTTGTAGCCAGGAGGCAAGAACAACTCAATAATAGTCTAATGCCGACTAAAATTTGAAAGGGAAGCTAACTCAACTGTTTTATATAATGCAAAGAGCCGGATTTCATTTCAGACAAACAACTGACTGCTTTAACGTAACCATATGGCGTTGCGTGATGTACACTTCGTGGGGAGGCCCACTAAAAGCCCATTCATAATAGAGCTGTAATTGGTCCATTCAGGAAATGCATCTGGTGAACTAATCGTATAATTTTTCATTACAACCTATCACGCCTCCTTTCACTTAAGTACCACTCGACACAAACGCGTCACCAGTACGAGGCAGTTAGACAAGGCCTTCATTTGCACAGTTTTGCTTGCAGCGAAAAACTCAAAACACCGTGTCCGCTACGCAAGTTTGCGCCTGCAGTAGCGTTGTAATTCGTGCGAGCCTGTCTGAAAACACAGCAAAAGAAAACAAGTCGAAATTTGCTTCCTACTGACAATCAGTAGTGATTGGCAAGGTGATGCGAATTTTGTCAAAACAGAACGCCCTTAATATCGTTCGCGTGCGAGCGAAAAGTAAACAAAGTCCGACCACGCATTGTTAAATGATTGTATCGGCGAGGGTCCACTCCACTACCGGAAGTTCCATGGTGCAAAGTGCGAATGAGCTGATGACAACCATTTCTCTACTAAATTGTACCAGCTTAGCCTCTCAAACATTACAAGCCAACATTGTGCAATAAAATCGCTCTTTCCCCGAAGAGTTTACACTGTCACTAAAACAATAAGTGGCAGAGGGCAAACGAGTCTCGTAATCAAACAATTAAAGCGATAACAAAATTCCGTAGGTCGAAATGACCGAGTGTGTGCGACAGCGTGTGACAAAGAGGTTAGAGCTGCGCGCTTAAAATAATAAAACACTGTTCATATAAACAATAGAAAATTTACTAAACGCAGTAGCACCTAGATAATGTCGCAGCAAGAGACGATCTTCGTCTGATCCAGTCAACAAAACAGGTTTTGAAAGAACACTGAAATACTCCACTACCCAGCCGTCCATACACCTTTAGAAGCATGCTTCAGTAGGTTTAATAAAATGAAACGGGCGCTTAGTTAGATCGACAACTGGCAATATGTACAACAGTATTGCTCGCCGTTGCACTCATTTCACAATCCACAATAAACACTCCACTTTATTATATTTCATACCGGATATGTATGTGTGGACACTAGAACGGACAAAAGGCAAGGCACATATAGCTAAAAACAATTTATTGTGAAACTTGGAGCTTTTGCGCAACATAAGAAGAACATTAAGCATAACCAAACTAATCGAAAATAATCGAGCAGTAGTGAGTTAAATACTTTATTTATTTGATATTCTGGCGTGGTTGCCGACTTCTTTTTCTCGTTTAAAGTACGAAGAAATACATGTTATTACATAACAGCTTGAGGTACATCAAGGTATATAGTGTCGTTTTGCGGGCGGTACACAAGTTGTTAAACAGCGGACTCGAGTTTAATATGATATACTTTAGTTTTTTGACAAAATTTAAAAGTAAACATTGGCAGATTACTTAAAACCGCTTAAAACCAACCCAGTGTGGGAATACTAATGAACCCACAGAAGAAACACTGATTCACTTGATATTCTTCGTGGAAGCTACCTGATTATCAAGAGTTAATTTGGCGTGAGGTGAGAAAAATTGGTCGAACTTTCATTACTTCGACATCGTCATAGTACATCGTTCTACCAGTAAAACGTTCACATTTCTCACAGTCTAAGGACAAGACAACTGTTTCGTACGTAATAGAGGCTAATTTTTTAATCGCAAGTAAAGATTCACTGGTGTTGTTGGATCAGTTTAGTGTGAGTTCCCAGCAGCAAAACAGAATTACTTATATTTGCAGCGATAGAATTCCGAGGCTCGAGTTAAAAAGTGGTCTCGTTATATTCAGTCAATTTGTAAAATTGAATGATACCAATATTAAACCGCTAAGAACTTGAATAAAAGAAATAGCTATTGAAAGTTCATTTGAATTGTATACGAGTAACTTTTGCAATTGCAAAAGAAGAAAAACCGTACAAATGCAGTAATGACCAAGAGATTAATGAAACTTTTAAGGAACTAGCACTAAAATCTTAAACCACAAAAATAAAGGAGGATGGCTATTGCATTAAATAATTTTGGCATTCAGAATATCTCTTTGTACGTAACGAAGTATCATAGCAACGACGATGTTTGCGAAATACATGGCAGGTTAATCGTTGGACTCTTTTCCTTTCCCTTGCAAGCTTCAGTTTCTTTCTCTGATGAGAGATAACGCTCATTTGGAATATCCAGCGATTAAACACGTTTGACTTATCTCTCACACAGGCATATTCCAATATAAAAAACTGAGCTTAACTTTCCAAGTAACAGCCAGGCATATAATAATATAGAGTTAGGTAACATATCTCTTCTTTATCTTATCTCGTTCTGCTGTTTGCTTTTCTTTGCGGAGTCTGTTAGACTCGATCTCAACATTAATAAGTACCTCTTTCGTGTGTATTATTTGACCCTGCATCTCAAAACCCAGACGAAAGTCTCGAAGAGGCGAGCCTCTGTGCACGATCAAGCTATATTTAGCAAAGTCGAAAAAATTCCGTCAACACATTAACAATATCACTAACTCATTCATTCCGTCACTTCGCCAGAAGATTCTGCTGAAGACAAAATATTGTCGCTCTTCAAACACGCACCAGAAAACTAGAGAATCATTGTTTTACGAGAGAGCGATGCATCACACGACAAAGAAACCAGACTATACTAGTATGTCATGGTGTTAGTTATGCTAACTGAAGGCAACAGGGGTTACAAGTCAGTGCTGTGTGTGTTACTCAGGATACAAAATCAAACAACCTTAGTCGTATTTAACAAGCTTAAAGTGACTTCTTTATGGTCTCTGTGTCTATAGAGAACCATTATCCGGCGACTTACGTCAATAGATTCTCTAAAGATTGTAAATGCAAAATCTTATAGTGGCTAACTTGCAGGAAAAACGAGGCTTTAAATATTAGGTGAAGGCACAGTCATACACATTCACAAACAGTGTGTATAGCTCAATTTCTGGAGAGTGCAAGCCTCAAAGTTTCTATACTGGCTTGCACAGATGACGGTAGAGCGCTAAATATTAGAGGAAGTCAGAGATACACATTTGTAAACACGTATAGCACATGTATAAACATAGTGTAAGTGAATTAAACGTGACCGCGATCTGTCACATTATAGCTACTTGATTTTCAACTTAGATCTATATAGCGCATCTGTCTACTAATAAATGAAAAGATAGCCTAAACAGGGACACTCTGAAACAATGTTAAAATTACTATAGGAAAGAATTGAAAAACAAGCCAGAAATACTTTGTTGTGCGCAACGAGAGAGGGTGACGCCTTGGCGTGAGTGTACACTTCACAGGGTGGAAAAGGGGGTACGGACTATTTATACACTCATTAACATTTCGTTAAATTCCCATGGTGGAGTTCTAAAGATAAAGAGGAACCGGGTTTTTAAAATACACATTAAGCCGCAATTCAAGTCGCGAATTTTACTGAAAACAATAATAAGAAATGACACAGGCAACATAGGCTGCAATCAAGAGGTTTGTCTTATTCTTTATCACTCAGTGTTCCTGTCTAAAAAGAGTAACACTTGGAAATCACGAACGAAATCAAACGCCAAATAAATGAAAATAATTCTTGTGTTGTTCAAGAATTTCCGTGGTAAAATTTCTACCTTCTCTTAGACTGTTCTTATCAAATGCGGTTTCAGCTGAGCAGGACTTTTTTTTTTGCTTTTATCAAGATGAAAGCCACTGGTTTCGGCACCAAAATATCTTTGTCACAAGGGTTGTTATGGGGACAGTCTTCAAGAGTCAAAGTCCGTGCCGTGTGTATTGCATTTTGTGTCCTTTTTCTGAGGACCGAGACATCTTGTCCAGCCAAGTTTTGTTGATTGGATGCTGAGACTTTTATTGCGTGGATGTGTCGCCGCAACTTATTGCCCTACGCTTTAACGACCCATTAGGAGAGGCATTGTCTGTAGCTGCGACTCACGATCGCATGCTGTAATCACGAAAGAGAGAATCGGTTAAGAGAACAATCTCGGTGACATGGTGTCGTTTTCTATGCAATAGAGAGCATTCCTTCACCGAATCTCGA
>JAHPZR010031561.1:20000-29238 GCA_019787425.1 Platygyra sinensis | reverse complement strand
TTCAAATGATGCTAATATGGTGAAACGTAGGTATAGAAACTCGATGTTATTTCTGAACTTATTAACGGAACCACAAATTCACCATTTTTTTTTATCAACGTACAAGTATGTACTGATATTGACAACAGAACTCTTTTTCATAACAATAACAGAATCCATGTGAAACAGCTCAGTGTCCGGCGAACGCTCGCTGCTTCTCAGTCTTCGCACATGAGACGTATCAATGTGTATGTACGCAGGGATTTACTGAAAGCAACTGTAAAACACGTGAGTATATTAACGGGAAATAGAATTTAAAAAAAAACTTGAGCTGAATTAGGTCTACCTCTTTTTGCAAAGAATGGGAGGCGCGGTGGCCTCATGGTTAGTGCGCTCGACTCCGGAGCGAGCGCTCCGGGTTACACATTACAAGTTACCATGGCAACAGTATAATCCTAGATTTCAGCTTGTCAGTGGTTTCCCAATTCTTCTTTCCCAATTCTTGTTACAATCCAGCTTTATACGATTGGAGGAAATGGATAAGCGCCACCTTAACATTTCCAAGTTTAATGTTTCTGAGAGGCTATGTAACATGAAGTGACTAGGATATTAACTAACGCTTTTTGTTCCCTAGATGTCGAAGAGAGCAGAAAAGGCCTCTATGGTTGCAATAGCAATGCAACTTGTAACGATACAAAAGGATCACTCAACTGCACTTACAATCTAGGATTTAATGGAGATGGCAATAATAGCTGCAAAGGTGACCAAAAAAATGAGCTGTTGAAAACGTTATTTATTAAATGTTATTTTTTAAAACACTATCGTAGATTCCTATTGTAGATTCCTAAGAGTTATATTACTAATCCCAGAGTAATACACAGAATTACAGCACAACGATTTTTTTAAAAAAAGAGTGCTTTTTCGTTTCAGGAGTACAACTCAGTGTACCACAATTTCAAATTTGTAAGCAAATGCCAATTACTGAAGATTATCGAGTTTGTACAAAGAAAGGTGTAAAGTGCCGACGGTCTTCTGGATATTTCGAAGTTCGTGGAATTTGACCAGAAGCATCCCGAAGATAACCGAAGATAAAGAAAAATATCCGAACCCTTCAGAATATTTCCAAAAATCATCAGAACATTTTCAGACTTTTAACTGAAGTTTTTTTTTTCTAAGATAAATGGAAGACCTGGGCCACTAGCGGCGTTGCTGCCTAAGTAACAGGTTTATGTATTGCCATAGGCGTAATTTTAACAGTCGTCAGGTAATATTAATTGGACCTAATGAGCATTTTTAAATCGTTCAAAGATTACAAATAAGATACGTGCAATTTTGTTACCCTTTGGAAACTTTCTATTTATTCCGAGTTGTTCTCGAAATCTTGGGTTTAACCATGCTAATAGTACATAAAATCTTAATACATAGATATTGACGAGTGCAGGAGTGAGCTTCATGATTGCCATAGTTACGCAGTGTGCAACAATACACAAGGATCATACAGTTGTACCTGCAAACCAGGATTTTTTGGTGACGGAAGAAACAGCTGCGTTGGTGAGGAATGATGATACAAACCACTTGCTAATAAAGTTTAGGGAATTACAGACATAACTTTGCTTAAATCTGTTGTGCTTCTTAAAATACAGATGACGTATTATAAGTAAATTTTTCATGCGATTTTCTTAAGCTGCAGTATGGCAATCCTACATATGCTTGCACAATACTATTGTTACAAATTTTCAGTGAAATTTCCAGTGAAATACATTAAATATTAAATACACAGATATAGACGAGTGCAGAACTGAGCTTCATGGTTGCCATAGTGACGCAGTGTGCAACAATGCACAAGGCTCATACAGTTGTACCTGCAAACCAGGATTTTTTGGTGATGGAAGAAACAGCTGCATTGGTGAGGAACGTCGATAGAAACCACTTGCTAATAAAGTTTAGGGAAGTGCAGACTTTAAATTTGTTAAAGCCTGTTGTGCTTCTTAAAATACAGATGACGTATTATAAATTAATTTTCCATGCGATTTTTTATAGTGCCCATATCATTATTTTTTTTATCTGATTCTTTATATCACCCAATGAACTTCTGCGAAATTAACTCGATTTGGATAAAACGCAATCTTTTCAGTAGAAATTTTGAAAACGTTCAAATTTGCCGTCATTTTGGTCCACCATTCGCACCAGTCTTCCTTAGTTTGGAATGAGTTGTGACGTAGTTCAGGAACACGTGACTTCAGGCTTGACTCATCTCGCTTGTTTTCCCCCTGTAAATTTAACTTAGTAGTTCATACAAAATGCTGGAAAGGAGCATTTTGCATGGACTACGAAGCTAAATTTATGGAGGTAAAACAAGCGACATTAGTTAAGCCTAAAGTCACACGTTCCTAAATCTATGTCACAACTCTGAGCGTGTCGAACTTGTGATCAGCGGCACGGGTCGACCGCAAGAAAATAGGATTTTCAGGTTTTTAACAATTTATAAGAAAGCGCTTTTTATCCAAATCGAAAAACTTTTTCGCCGAAGTTAATAGATGGGGAAAAAATGACGATACGAGCACTTTAAGCTGCCGTAGAAAAATCTTATATCTGCTTGTACAATACTATTGTTACTAATTTACTGTGAAATTTCCGGTGAAGTAATTTAATATTTAACAATTAGACTACGAGCCCGAGTTTTCTACGAGCAGATAGTCAACGAGGCGCAGCCGAGTTGACTATCGTTCGTAGAAAACGAAGGCGAGTAGTCTAATTGTTTTAGTATAAATTTACCGTAGTCTCATTGCATAAAAAGAAAAAAAAAGTCAAGTAACGCGTAGAAAAGAACTGTTTTATTATGCTACATCAGGTTCAAACGTGACGCGCGATGTGCACTGATGGGAACTGTTGACTATCAGCAGATAGTCGACGGTAATATAGCCAATCAAATTCAGGGATTCACAATAGACTACAGTAAATTTATACTAATAATACATAGATACTGACGAGTGCAGACGAGGGCTTCATGGTTGTCATACTGACGCAGTGTGCAACAATACACAAGGGTCATACAGTTGTACCTGCAAACCAGGATTTTTTGGTGACGGAAAAAACAGCTGCATTGGTAAGGAATGATAATACAAACCACTTGCTAATAAAGTTTAGGGAATTCCAGACTTTAACTTTACTAAAGCCTGTTGTGCTTCTTAAAATACAGATGACGTATTATAAATTAATTTTCCATGCGATTGTCTTTTAGTGCCTACATCGTCCAAATTTTTATCTTTTTTTATCTGATCCTAAATATAGCCCAATGAACTTCTGCGAAAAAGAATCGATTTGGATAAAATGCAATCTTTTTAGAAGTTTTGAAAACGCCGCCATTTTGGTCCACTATTCGCACCAGTCTTTCCTCAGTTTGGAATGAGTTGTGACGTATATTCAGGAAAACGTGACTTCAGGCTTGACTCACGCATTAGAATAATCCTACATATGCTTGCTCAATACGATTGTTTCTAATTTTCATCACTTTCCACCTATCCTTTTCCATCTTGCCAATTTTTCTACCAATCGTCCCAAGAATGTGTTCTCTTTACACCACGATGGTCGTTTTAGCAATCGCAACAGTAAATGGCACCTTTTTACCACAATCACCTGAAGTTGTATTTTTTTCTACAGTGATGTTTGTACCAAACACTAGAGAAACGTGTCCAATTTTTCCTAGTGATTTTCCTACATGCTTTCTCTTTTCACCCCGGTGATATTAATGGTCCTTACATTGTAGTTTCTGTATATTAATTTTACTTACTATACTTCTACTCGTGTACATTATCAAGAATGAAAGAAAAGTAGAGAGATTAATCCGGTATAAAACTCTTATTTTCATGGAAATCTCTTCAAGCTACGTTATGTGTTCTTTTGCAGCCTCAACTCTGAATATTTACATTCGAAGCGAAGGTTTCAACGATCCTCGAAAGAACTCTGGAGCTGGAAGCCGTGCTTACATTATCGTGAATGGAAAAGACCATTCGTCTAACTTTTTCAGGGGTCATAATGTTGTCATTGTGGATGCTAAAACAGGTGTAGACCAAATAACCAATTCTCAATAGCCTTGGCAAATTTTTTCCATTAAGTTCATGACATAACTCGCCAGACCATGGCCAATTGGTGGCAACGCGTACCCGAGGAAGTTGGAGCCCCGGGGCTCTGTAAATATCTGGGTAGTAATGTGCTGCTGGGACACTGAAGCCGGCCTTAACCTAAACTAGACCATGATCAGCTGGATTTTACAACTTCATTCCATACTAGACACTAAAAACCCCTAGCCTTCCCCAGACTCACTGTTTTCCATGCAGAACCTTTAACATCCGCTAACTAAATCAATATCCTAAAAAGTCGCTTCTCCGGATTTCTATCATAGAACCAAGGGTAAAAACGCTGTTTACACTATCAGTTATTGATAGATTGGCCACTGCCCCTGTTCCGGTAAATTATACCTCATTCTGGACCAAAACTGCTTGCTTGATTTATATACCATGTCTCAGACTAAACTGCTTGCAAAAAGTACCCTTTACAGCGGCACATATCCATATAGCTTTTGCATGCAAGTATTCTTGCTCCCTAGAGTTGGCGTACGTTAATCCATCTCGTTGTAATGCATCAAGATGCAACCTGACACCTCTGGAGCCCTAAGCAACTTGGCACAAAACCCGCTCTAAAACTCGTTTGGCGAACATATATCTAGATATTGATTATTACAAAAAATCACCTGGACTGACTCCTGTGACTGACATTCGTTGTTTCTGAATATAGGAACAGTGCTAGGGTCAAACACTTTTGACACCTATGGGGATTCCTCAGCTGGTATCAGGTTAAGAGATTACCTTAACAACATAAATGGAAGGTAAGTATAGTACCAATAAAGCTATTCATCTATAACGTTTTGAAAGGTGTTGTTACTCTATTCGTTATAGGACTGAGAAAATAATTCATTGTGATTGGCTGAGAGCAGTCCAATTTATCGTTAATTCTTAATTTGCACGCGCTAGCTTAGTAATGTAAAATAATGAATGTCGCGATTGAGAGGACAAACATACATGTCCTCTTTACATTGCTTTTTGCGGTGGGCTCGGACATCAGCATACTAACGGCGCTGATGGCAGCCGCTATCAGTCCATTTATGAGCCCACTGAACCCTCCCAACAATATGATGAGTGATGATGTGTAGTGACGAAGATAGACCACAACACCGGTAACTACGTCCCCTACTCTTTTCGAATAGTGTGTGGGTTCTTTAACGTCCCACAGCGTTATATGTGAACAAGGTTTGTGAGACGGGACCTCCGGTTTATCGTTCTTATCCGAGAAGACTTGAAAGTCTAACCATTTGCAGATGTCATTACAAAGACAGCACTTTCTCCTCAGTTATTTTAAGACCCTGAGTGTTGGTCCGGCCGGGATTCGAACTCACGACCTCCCGCTCAGCCGACCGGGGCTTTCCCAACTGAGCTAACCGGGCGGCGGGCGGTGCTATAGACTTTTCTAAGTCATATAATAAATGAGTAATCGTAAGAAAGCTCGAGAAATTGAGGATTAACACTACTACTCGTGATCTGTGAAATCTCAAATTGCACTGCAACACCCAGCATTAAATTCGTAGTTCCCCTTTGATGGACCTGGCATGGGAGTGATAGTTTTGCCTAAGAACACCACACTTTGAGGCCACTTTCCCATCCAAAAGTTTAATGAAATATTCTAAAAAGGTGAATTTTGATTAACTGCAGTAAAATAGTTCTAGTCGCCATTCGAGACGATGGGTCAAAACACGTCTCTACAGCTTTGAGCGCTCTCGGGAGACTGGGCATCATGGATCCAATTTTAGTAGCCTTGCGAGGGTCGTTTGCTTTTGCTGGCTACGCAGAAACGAAGAAGCCATCTTGGGTCACACAAGAACAGCACGAGAGATACCGAGGACCTAGCATTATATCTTTGGTGATTCCACTCCAAAGCCATCAGTCAGGTAAGATTACTATCTAGCTTACCTCAAAGGAGCGGCGGCTGTGGCAATGAAATGCCCGGACACTGACGTTTTAAACGCCTACCTTCTACAGTATCTGAGTTCAAAAGAAAATAATAACTTCAAATTATCATGGAGGTTGTATTTAAGTAATTAACGGACTCAGTAAGTACGGGTACAGGTAATGGTAAGTTGAAGGAAGCATATTCAGGTGAGATTTGTAAATTGAATCAAATAAAACCCTCTCGATAGGTATAGCAAAGATGGGGTCCATTGCTGGATGTTGATTATGTAAATCAGTGCTCTATCCAAGAAGTTCTAGGAAATCACTAATTTAAAATATCTCATTTGTATGTTTTTCTGTAGCTTCTTTTCTGAAGATTTTCATTCGAAGTGAAGGTTTCCACCATCCTCGAATGGTTTCTGGGAGACGTGCTGCCTATTTTTTCGTGAACGGAATTGATTATTCGTCTTACAAAAGGGGCCATAATGTTGTTGTTGTGGATGCTGAAACAGGTATAATGTTTTGCAGATATCCTTGGCATATTTTTATCAAGAGCGAAATGGAAAACGGATTCAATATGCCATTTTGAAGTTGCCTTTGGCAATGGGTCAAAATTTTCATGCAAACCAAACTCATATATGAAATATTTTTGCTCAAGACTCGTTTTGAAACATATTCATATTCGTTATAGTTAATACTTAGGTCTCCTCTCAGTTACAACACAATTTAATTATAATGTGACGAGTCAGGAAAAATAGAGCTGAGAGGAGAGGGGTGGGGAAGGATGTGTAATGTTTAAGAAATAGAAAACATGTACTACGTGTTTCTGTCGAGTTACAGAAACATGAGTGGAAGTTTGGGAAAACAAGAAATGCTGTGGGAACACAAGCCGCAGGCGAGTGTTTCCACAGCTTTTTCGAGTTCTCCAAAACTTCCACTCGTGTTTCTGTAACTCGACAGAAACACGTAGTACATGTTTTCTATTTCTTTTAGAAAACACCTCGACGAGAAAAAGGAAAACAACTTGTTAACTTTGATTATCAAATGTAAGTTCTCTTTGCTCGCGCCATCATTACGTCAACAGGTCGTGCTAATTCTGTGTCCCCATCGAGTTATAGAAACGCGATTTTTAACCAATCAGCGCCCGTATTTTCTTAGGGCTGTTTTCTAAATTCTTATAAATGAAGCTTTCGCCATCACCTCGTAACGTGCCAAGCATTCTGGATTGAGCCAGCGAATTTAACGTCATTATATGCAAAGATGCGATGTTGTACTCTTGAAAAGAATCGAGACTAATATTCGCACAAGGTCTGTTGTATACTAAATACCGTTATTCCTTAATAAATGATTATTAATAATTATAATTTATGGAGACCTTCTTGAAGGTTCTCCGGCCCGTTAAACTCAGGAGATTTTGAGACTTGGGATCCTAAAAAAAATGAAAGTAAAGTCTTGAAGGTGTGACAATGGTTTACAAGAGTAGCGTCCTGAACCATTCGGCCAAGCCTTCTCCAAAAAAAGTGTTTATTGTTTTCTACTGTTGTACTAAACATTGTTTTGGGATCATTTAGGAGCAGTGCTAGAGTCAAACAATTTTGATACCTATGGAGATTCCTCTGCTGGCGTTAAGCTGAGAGACTATCTTAACTCCATAAAGGGAAAGTGAGTATAATATTAACAACTAAGTTATTAAGTGTCGTTGTTGTTCCTTGGATTTCGCCGGACATATTAAGTACCTCATAAAAATATACATTGGTGTCACTTATCTTATTATTCTTGGTGGAGAGACAACAGTTTTCCCGAGCGCGCGTGAATTTCAACGGCATAAACAATCTCAAACAATGAATTTCTGTTTGCTGCAGTAAGATTGTTCTGGTAGCCATTCGAGACGAGGGATCAAGGTTTGTGTCACCTGCTCTGAATGCTCTCAAGAGACTGGGCGCCACAGATCCAATTTTAGTAACCGTTCGAGGATCATTTGCTCTTGCTGGCTACGCAGAAACAAACCGACCTTCTTGGGTCACGCAAGAACAGCACGGGAGATATAAAGGACCCAGCATTATTTCCTTGATAATTCCTCTCCAGAGTCGTCAAGCAAGTAAGAAAACACTGCCATGCATATTTAGAGTAGCGTTGGTTGCGTGATGAAGATGGGACAATGTTGAATATGTTTAAATTTAGTGTTCTCCGCGGGCGCAGAACAATTGGACGTCATTGATTAATTATTCACAACCAAAGAGGCGGAAGTTTGAAGGTGAGCGTGAGAGGAAAAGGGCTCAGATGGCAAGCTGGGCCAATGTGATTGGAACAAATGTACACATGGCCTACATTTTTTGACAAAGTTGAGTGTAGTTCAACTTTTTCCGCCCACGCTTACATTTGCTCAGTTTTATTTGACCAATGTAAATCCACCAAAATTGACGCCCGTTGACGAACGTAAAACAGCGCGAAATAATCAAACCAACTCTAGCAAATATTCAGAAATATGCAACGCTAAATATAAGCGCTCCTTCTTTCCTGGAAGCGGCCCTGTGAGTGAATTATCATGGAGAAATAGAATCCGACTACTCATCAGCCCTCGTTCTCGTAGCATTTAGCGACTCATAGTTTTCGTTCCTTTCTAGATATCGATGAATGTGCAACAGGCCTTCATGGTTGTCATAGTAATGCCAGTTGTAACAACACTGAAGGCTCTTATATCTGTATCTGCAAACCAGGATTTCATGGAGACGGACGAAACAGCTGCATGGGTAATTAATTATTAGTTAGTAGTACCATTTAGATGATTATTTGGAAAGAAAAACTTATAACAGCAACAAAAATGAGACGGAGATCAACTGGGGAAGCAAGGATAGCGCAGTGAAAGAGAACGACCCCCAACCACCATTGTGTCCCGGGTTCGATTCGGGCCCATATGTGGGTGGAGTTTGTTATTGTTTCTCGTCTTGCTTCAAGAGTTTTTCTCTGAGTTCTCTCGTTTTACTCCCTCCACTAAAACCAACCCTCCAAATTCAAATTCGACCAGGCTTGAGGACCCGTAAGTAAACCTTCTTTTCTAAATATTGCAATTCATTTTTATTTCTAATGCAGTCTAAATTTACTGAAGATGACAAAGGAAAATGAGGACATCAGCTTTTAAATTGTACCAAATAGATTACATTTGTTTCTTGGTCTACATTCGGCTTTTACAAAACGTTGCAACCTACACCGTTAAACGGTCTAGAAATCAGTTAAGCAGAATGGCCAGAGTAGCCTCG
>JAHPZR010031561.1:0-15000 GCA_019787425.1 Platygyra sinensis | reverse complement strand
CGAATTGGAATTTGGAAATGTTGGTTTTTGAGGAGAGGGGAAAACCGGAGAACCCGGAGAAAAACCTCTCGGAGCAGAGAAGACAACCAACAACAGACCTTGTTATGTTTTAGTGCGACAGCAAAACCTTTTTGAAAGCTGATCATTCCCTGCTGAACTTAACAATAAGGGACAGTAAAAAATAAATACATACAGGTGTATTTATATTTAACTCAAAGCAAAGCGCAAAGCTGGTCGAATCCAGGTTAATGCGCGTGAAATACGTGGAAAAACACCGATGGAATGCTCGAGGGGTGCAACCTATATTTTAAAACGAAGGTAAACTACTTTTGATACCAGCGTGGGAGTTCGAATTAAAGGCTGAAAAAAGGCAATACTCTGTAACCGGCCTCAAGTTCAAGTTTTATTATTTTACACTGTTTACGGACGAGATACAACTTAATATAACATAGTTTACAATACTACAGAAATAAAATACAAACAAAAGTTAGCCAGAAAAAAACACTATTTAATAGTGTACAGTGACCAAAGCAGCCAATGAGCTTTCGAGTTGGTTACTGTCATGTGTAGAGACAAGTTGGCGTTGGCCGCATGTTAAGTATATTTGAAATTAATAGCTACCATAAAGACGATATCATTATTGTAAGAGAAGAAAGACAATCTAGAATAAAGGAGACGAAAATAATGTCCTACATATTGTGCATCATTATCTTATATAGCTAGCAGTTAAATTATGGTCAGTTTTGAGTGCTCAATAGGAATCTCTTATACTGCTTTTTGAAGAGCATGTATGGAAAACATTTCAATTCTAGTGGGACAGATTCCCAGATTTTTGTTGCAGAGAACTAAGTTGAATGTAGATGTACCATAATTAGTGCATACTGATGGCTTAAAGAAGTTTTGATTTGAAGCATGCCTAGTAGGGGGTTAAAGGAAAACAAAGCTGATCTCACTCGGGTTAACACGCCTTGATGTAGTCATGGAAGAGGGGAAAGTTTATACGTTTAGTACACATGTGGAAACTCGAAAGACTTAAACAAGGGGACTATACTGTTGCAGGCCCAGAAAGACTTTAGGAAAAACAAACATATGGTCGCACCCGGGTGGAAAAGTTCAAAAGGAATCTTCAAAGGTTAGAATATAGCCGTTTGTTTATCAGTCCGCATCATGAGGTCTTTCTTATCGTTTTGGCAATGCTGAATGAAAATTATATCATATTATGCCCTACTAATTATTGTAAACGAAATTTCAGCTATATGTGGGCTGTGTTTTGAAATAGCTTAACAAAGAAAATTGTCAAACTATGGTTATTTTCAGAAAGATAATTTGGTTTTATCAAGTGGGTTGATAATGTGAATTGGCCACCGTAAAGAGATTCGGAAGCTGACGTCTCGAGCGTTAGCCCTTCGTCGAAGCGAATTGCCAATTCACATTATCAACCCAGTTGATAAAACCAAATTATCTTTCTTGTAATACGGCCCCCACCGACGCAGCACCACAGTTTCGCTCCGACGAAGGGCTAACCGGCTCGAAACGTCAGCTTCCGAATCTCTTTACGGTGGCCAATTCACATTATCCACCCAGTTGATAAAACCAAATTATCTTTCTTGTAATACTCCCACCGACGCAGCACCATTGTTTCTTTAGAAACTAACCCCCTTTATGGTTATTTTCAATTTACAGGGAAAACCAGTTCGTTGACGTTTTGGCAAATGGTAACAAAATTCCCTTTTGGTATTTACCACTTACTCAATAACCCCACTTTACCAAGAGAGACTGGGCGATTTTGACCTAACCTCAATTCCAAGATGGCGCTGAAAAACTGAAAGCACCTTTTCCTTTCGGATATCTTGGTTGGAAAGTTTTCAAGACGTTCCTTTTATCTGGGAAATTTTATGCTCAGTGGAGCCAAACTTGTCTTGCATTTATATTCTGACCGAAAATTGCGGAAATTTTGGGTAAATGGTAAACAACATGTGTGAATGATTTCAAAATGAGATTTAAAAACCACAATTTTAAAAGCATCTCATATAAGAATTTTCACTGAGATAGTTATTCGCGACTTCCCTGTAAAGCTGGTTTATTAATCTCATTTAATAATAGCCAGCTCATTAAGTTTAAACGCGTTTTTATTTCTGACTATTTCTGCAAGTTTACACAACTGGATGTAACTGTACTGCACCCTAATACAATCTAGAGCCATCTGGCAGTTTGAAATGGAAAATAAACGAGACGAGACGAGACGAGACCGAGGATTACTATCATTTTTGAAACCAAGTTTTAGTTGATCACAACTAAGGAATGGTTTACACTTTTTAAGAGTCATAGTCATGTACTTAAATAAAAAACAGGTAGTACAGGTTATATTCAACAAATAAAGAAGCCTAAGCCGTGTATTACACTGTGATAAAACACAACGGGCATTTGAGAACACGAGAGAAATACAAAAAAACATGAGCCACATGTGAGTGGTTTCTATATTTCTCGAGTGTTCTCAAACTTCCGGAGTGTCTTTTTGTTTTTCACAAATCAGAGCACGCGCGCAGGGTCTTAGCTTATTATAAAATGTGACAGCATAATGTCAAAGAAAAAATGGAACCGTCTGGAAGCTATGATTCCCTCATTAGTTCCAGACCTTAGGCATTTCCATGTAGTCTGTCCTTAGACGTTCTTTTCCTTTCTACCTTCTAGCGCGCGTGATTGAGCCGGTAGAGCATCAGAGAGGTCAGTGTTCGCAAAAAAGAAAAAGAAAAACAAAACTAATTTTGTCTCTCCTCAAGGCCACCCTCCCTTCCCCCTTCGCTAGCCCCCTTCGTTAGGGTTCTTTAATTCCCCAACGGTCGATATTTTTGATTGTGATCTCGACTAAGTCAAGACAAATAAGAAGGTTTGTGGACAGAATACATGCGATGGAATTCTAGGAAAAAGAAAACTAATTCATGTGTTCATTGAATGTTGCTAAAAAACAGGTTATATTTCACAGGCAACACTGCACAGAAAACAAACATATCAGGGCCTGAATTCACACTCCACGCACGTGTACATCCTTGAATTCTCTTGAATATTCCGCGCCAGGAATGCGTCACGGTTTGATGTTATGATTGCATATATTCGAGTCTACTACTCTAAGTATTTTCGCTATCGCACAGTGTAGACAACAAAACGAAACAAAGGAAGGTACAGCTAAATTAGCAGCTAAGAACTGACCGAAAAAATATCCTGGCCTCAAATAGGTTTTCCTCATTTAGTCTCATTTAGTCTCAAACTGCGATTATCGCAACTGGAGTCTAAACTACTTTTAGAAATTAAGCGCCATACGATTTGGTTTGAAGTCTAGTAACTAGACACGACTAATGAAAACCATAAGGCAACCATCTAAAACATAATTACCTAACGTTAGAACCAAGAAATGATTATATAGAGAAACATTCCCGTGTAAACATGCGCTGAGATTATCCCTAGAGACATTTCGTTTTCGTCGAGGCCTTCCAATGACACTGGTACATCCTCCTATGCAAAACACAAAAATTCAAGCGCGTTTAAATTAAACCAGAAAGATGTAGACAAAAATGCAAGCGGGCTAGTTATTGCAATTATCCCAACAAAGGCTATAACTTAGTATACTCAACGTAAACAGCATTCCCAGCGTCGCTGTCATGACGACATCGCTGCTAGAAACGTACCTTCCATTCGGCGCCAGTCTTCCTATATAACACTAAGACGAGATGTGTCGTATGTTAACGAAGCTACTCGAGAGTCTTATGATTACGCCTCGTTGATTATGGTTCTATCTATTGTTTGAACTATAGGCTTCCGAGAGGCTTAACTGGAAGGTTCCTTATCAGGAATGATTGAAGTGGCTGTATCCTAGTCAATGCCCATCCGCCTTCCTTCAGGTATGTGTTCTTCAATGTATGACTAGGACTTTAACCTTAACCTGAGATCGCAGCCGAGTATAGCGATGTTTCTTGTTTACAAACATTGACGTCATATTCCTTTTGATATTCAAATTTGCCAGCCACTGAACAATAGCATGCACTGTTTCAACAGCCAATAAACCTCTGGTGGGCACATTAATGACAATAGGTGACGTAACGAGAAACATCGCTATAAAATAGAAATTGAAGAGCTTCACAATGGTTAATTTCCCTAACAATAAAACTCGCAGCTGAAACGAATCAGAAAAAGCAATTCGTGTTAGTCGACTTTTCGAAAGTTTTCAAAGTTATGTCAAACTCTCAGATGGCACTACTCGTATTGTCCTTAAATGTGGCCACTTATAGCACGCAAAAAGTGAAATATGGCAAAACAACTGGTTAGCTTTGATTAAACATGCGTGACACCAAAATTACGAATTTCATTTTGTGAGTGTATGTAGCGTTCCCCACAAACGAATTTTTGCACGAGTTCATCATTAATGTTGATAAAAAGAAAGAAAGAAAAATGTCGCCTAAAGGAAAAAAACACTGAGGAATAAACTTCTAAATTATCTTAACTTAAACATTTTCCCCATCCCATTGACTCTTCAGCTCAGAAAGCAGTACATGTTTATCGGTTGATACCTTCACAACTGTCCTTCTTGAGATGGTTGTCCTGCTTGAGATGGCTCTTCCTGTTGAGATGTTTGCGTGTTTTGGAAGACAACAAACGTAGGTGACTTGGATTTATCCAACATTTTCTTCTTTCGAACCAGGTATACGACAATTATGATAAGGACAACACAGACAAATGCCACACCAATTGCCCAATACGGACGATTGTGGCTGTCGACACGTTGGCCAGATTGGTTGGATGCTGTTGGGTCAACCATAACCGTTCTGGAGGAAGGCGAAGGTACCTGGAAAGATTGTGACGGAGGCGATTTGCTAGACTGCGGCGAAGTTACAGAAGAAGCGGGCGATTTGCTAGACTGCTGCGAAGTTACAGAAGAAGCGGGCGATTTGCTAGACTGCGGTGAAGTTACAGAAGAAGTCGATTTGCCAGACTGCGGTGAAGTTACGGAAGAAGGCGATTGGCTAGACTGGGGTGAAGTTACAGAAGAAGACGATTCTGTGGATTTAAATAAGATGCGCCCAATGCGTTACTAAGCTCACTGTCGTGGTAAAACAAAGGGTTCGTTAAAATGCTTTAGGGACTTATCTTACGGCTAGATCATAAGTAGTCTTATGCGTTAGATCTGACCCTAACTCGCGCTCTGATTGGCTCTCTGAGCCCTAATTCTTATGCAAATGAACCCTAGCCCTAACCCAAGATGGCGGCCCTCAACCCTAATGGCGTCACCTTGGTGACGTCATCCTTTCCCTAGTTCCCCTATGACGTCATCCCTGGGACCCCTCTACCCTTCTATGACGTCAACCCTAATTAACATATCCATCATGGCGCCCTAAGAAGGTAGTAACCCTAGTTACCAGATTGGTACGTCAAATGAGTCTTATATTAGGATCATGACATGTTTGCTGACCCATGTGGGACTAGGCACTCTTTCACTTTAGTCACTGCGCATGCGCAGTGCATCCTGGTAAACCATAAGGTCAAGGGTTGTTTATATATGAGTCACGAAACGTCCCCTGACCCATGTGGGACCAATTACTCTGTCCCCGTAGTCACTGCGCATGCGTAGTAGTCAAAGTGTTAAGAAAATACGTGGTTAAAGATTAAATTAAATATTTAATCTTAAGCCACGTGTTACTTTTTGGTAAAGTAACCGTGTGTTTATATATGAGTCATTAAATGTTTTCTGACAAATGTGGGACTAATTACTGTGTCCCCTACTTGGTGCGCATGTGCGGTATGTAATTAAATTATAAAGATGGTACTCAATAAACACGCATGCGTAGTAGTAAACAAACTTTATTAAAGAAACAGATTACAATTTCATTCGCTTCTTGGCTTTCATTATTTTCCGAATCACTTTCTCGGTCAAAGTTTTTTTGCCCGGCAATTTGTTAATCGATTCAATCATCTTAGCATCGGCTCTCCATTTGTCCTGTAAGTTCTTGGCTCGCGCATAATCGATGTCGTGTTGTTTGGCGATACGATCCAGTCGGTTTTTCCCAGAATCCCCTCGAGCCAGACGTTTCTTTAACTTTGTACCTGGCCCTAGATATTGATAGCCCGGCACGTGATATTCGATACCAGTCTTGCTCAATAATTTTTGAATGTCCACCCCTCTTCCACGCTGTTTTCGTTTAGTCCGAGTCCGTTTCATAATCAAGCTTTTTTCTCCACGCTTCCCAATAACCCTCTTGTAGTTTTTCTGCTTCGGTCTTTTTTAGTTTCTTCTTTCCTGCTACACCACCCCTAGGACTGTCGTCGCCTTCTTTCCACCCGAGTTCTTTTAAAGTTTTCTTAGCTGCCGGACTAAGACCTTTTGGTATCACACTCGACGCCGGTGTTTTATAACCGCTGGTCGAAGGTTTAGGTTTTTTCTCGGGTCTGGGAGAATATGGCTGCTTTTTTACAGTCAATTTTTTAAGCGACTTTTTTTTGCCAGTCGGTTTTTTCGGCGATTCTATTTCGATCACCTCAGGTTCTTGCTTTTTGATAATATCTTTGAGCAAACGTTCGATCGGCGCATCGACCATCCCTTCCGGTTCTTCGATGCCTTCATAGCTTGCAGGTTGAGCTGTACCGGTTCGAACCCGTTTGACCAATCGACCTTGTTCTAAAGCCATGGGTCTCACCATGCGTACGGCTAAACTATCGGGAATACTCTTATCTTCTAAAATCAATTGTTGTTCGGCCGCCAATCGCCCAGCCTTGTTGAGTAACGCACTCTCGGTAATTTTGCTTTGATAATAATTCGAAAGCCGATTAAATTCCTCGGCCGGGACCATGATCACTTCATTCATTATTGTTGACTCACTCTGATAATTCTTTCAGGGCTGTTTCGTAGCACCCTTGCCAGTATATTGAGTCCTCTCGTTCCTTTTTTAACTCTCTTTGGAGACTTTCGATAGTTTGTCTACCGGCAGCGCAAGATTCACACAACGTGTAGGTTTTACCGGACCGTGTGGAATCTTGTACTTTCTGACACGTAAGACATAAGTCGTCGTACTTTAAAGCTATGTAATCAGCATAGAGCTGGTTATATTTTCGATGCCAATAATCCACTTTATCTTTGAGTTCTTCTTCTCTTTTATTGGCTTGCTGTAATAACACAATCAATTCGCTTATAGGGTTTTTAGGTTTTGGTCGTTCGGACACCATGTCGATTCCGTCGGCCGGATACCCATTTTCATCTCTTCCTAAGCACAACATGCTGCGCAGCATTCGTTTAAACCTTGCCAGAAACCTCGCCCTGTTTGTTTCTTGAGTTGTTCTCGCTTTCGTTTTAGCGACGTATGACGAAGTCTTAGTGCTTGCAGAACATTCTTATAGCGTTTTAATTTTTGAATCGTTTTCGGTTGAATAGGCACGTTTTGTTTCATGACATTCAACACCATTTCGCTGAGCGCATTTAATTGGTTTTTGTTGGCGAGATCGAGCATTACATTTCGCCGTTTTGCATTGGCTTCCCGTAAGAGGCTTTGCAAAAATCCCCGGTGACGTTGAAACAAACTCATGATGACAATGACAACAACAAAGGAGTGTAACTGCCTTTTATTTTAAAACTTGTCGTAATACAAGCGTGTAACACGTTCAAAGACCGGCGGTGCAAAATCAGTTACAATGTCGTCCAAAGTTTGCATTTTCACTAAGAAACTATTGAGATCAAATTCGCCGCTCAGAATAGCCGTGTTAATTTCAAATAATGTCTTTTCGTAGGTCGTGTAGGCGAACCGTGACATGTCCATCTTGAGTGAATATTTCTTAAAATCGCTCCATCCTTTGACTAAGGCTGCTGCCGCTGTCAAGCCCACCATGGCAAAACTTTCTTTCCACACGCTGCCCACGACAATACTTAGTGCCAAAATCACAAGCGTGACCACGTTACACAAGGTGTGACAACGTTTAAAGTAAAGAAACATTTGTAAGCGACACCACCACTGTTTATGATAGCAGGCGTGTAATCCTTCCAGCTGCTCCATCTTTTCTGACATTCTATCGGCGACGTCGACGTTTATAGTATTTCACATTATCCGTGATTCCTTTAAGTGCTTGTCCAGCTAATTTGGCCCCTAATGAAGCAAACGTGGGTGCGGGTCCTGATAAAACCATACTAGCCCCTTCGGCGATTTTATCCACGAGTCGAGGTTTTCTTCGAAACAAGGCGCCGCCTCGCTGTCTCTTTCTTCTCCTACGTTTCACTACTGTTCTCTTACGACGCACCATGATGAAATGGTTAACGTTTACGTTTTTTCGCTTTCTTAAATAGGGCTTGCATGGCTTTTTGACCTCCATAACTGGCAGCTCCACCCGCTCCACCCAAACCTACTGCCTTTCCGACCGCTATGAGTGCTGGAATCGCTGCCGCTAAAGGCAAAGCTCCGCCTCGTTGTTTTCTACGTCTTTGCCGACGTTTTCTCTTTGCATTCACCATGTTATTTGCGAAACTGATAACAGCGCATAAACCCTTCGTCTTTTAAAACATTGCTAAGGATGCGTTGATCGTCGCGACTGGCAGGGTGTAAATCTAATACCATGTAAGCAAACGGTCTTTGATCGGTGACTTGACGAAACGTGTCCAACACTTCTCGGAATTGAGTGGGATACGATTGTTGTAGTAAATTTCTTAACCCTAACTGGTCTCGCGGATTTTTAAACGCCACAATGTAATGAGCATTGCGCGAAATGGTTTTGGCAAATTTACCGGTCGGAAACAAATCCTGACACAGATAGATGACAGTGATTTGTTGATGATGAGAATCTTTGGTAAATAAATCCAAAACATTTTTATCGCTGCTGCTTTCGTTCATCAAATCGTCCAGAACCAAAATACCTCCTTTAGGAAACCATTTGGGTAACAGATTGCGGTCGGGCACGCCTTCGTGAAATTGGACGCCACATTTTTTTAAAAGTTCAAAACCATGCTGCCATGAACCGTAGCAATAATGTATGGTATTGGGTGTAGTGCTAAATAGGTCCGAGTTTTCGAGTAAGAGTCTTGTGGTAAACACAGTTTTTCCACAACCCGAAGGCCCCGCTATCATAATACTAGTGGGAGTTCTAAACGTAAACGCTTCGCGTCTTTCCATGACAACACACAGATTTCAAACTAAAACTTTATTTCAACTTTTCACTCTTATAACAGGCCGCACGTGGGGTTTATCTGGTCAGCGGGTTTCAATTGAGTCCACGCTAATTGATCGACAACACGAGCTCTTAGCCAGCTCCCCACAATACGGTCATTGCTTACAAAATCTTTACTTGAAAATAAACTTAAAACATCTTGCATGCTAGCGCCTCTGGCTTTGAGGACTAAAAACATAAGAGCGTAATCGCCGCAACTTTGACTAAACGCAGATTGTAATGTCTTTTGACTGTAAACTTGAACTTTGTAATGACGCTCTAACCAGTCTATCAGCGGCTCTGTGGTTTTGTACTCTTGTAAAGGTAACGCGTAACTGTCTAAGATTTCGCACACATTGTCCTGAGTCCATAACGCAATCCAATGTTTTCCAGGCTGATCATGTGGGTCCGTGTTGACAATGTAAGCCGTCGGACCCTCTCGGTTGACAACAGAAGGGAGGCGATCGCAAGGGACCGTGCCGTAAAAAACTTGACAAAGTGTCGGGTCTGCTTGGGCCAGGTAATCTAACTGGTGATTGTTCAGGGCTACTTTTTCCATGCTTAGTTTCTGTAGTAATCGTACATTACAGTACGGTTACCATCAATTTCTATCAGATTTTCAAATTCTCCGTACACAAGCACAGTAAGGTTCACGCCCGGGTTAGCTCCAAATCGGATGACAATCTTGACGTCTCCTGTCTGGGATGGGTTGAGAACAGGACTGCTTAGGGATTCGCTAGGAGCGTTATTAAATACGAACAGAGTGCAGCCCTTGTTTCTGCCCCAGTCCTCTGGTCGGACCATGTTGCCTTTTCTTTTAGTCAAACATTCTGTGGCTTTGAGAAACTGGTGATAGCCTCTAAGATCCTTGCTGGTGTCTGTGTGATCTAATTCTAGGACTCTGTAAGGATATTCCTCTCCTTGTATGAGCTGTTTGATGCTAGTGATGTTAAAGGTTTTGTAACTAAACGTGTACTTGGTTTCATCTCCATTGAAGGCAGTCTGCTCGAGCAGTGCTACAATCACCCTGTTAGGACGCTGGTTTTGAAAGATATTATTCGCTTCAAAGTACACACTATCATTAGCGTGATTAAAGGTTCTGATTTCACTCCTGGTCGTCGGGTACACTGCTTTCTTAGAAGAACTTTTTTGAAACTGGTTAAGCAGACCTCTGTACACGGAGGGTAACACTTTGACTTGGTTCAGGAACAACGTAATTTTGAGATCGTCGGCTGTGATGTCCCTAATGTGTCTAGCTCCACCATGTTTTTGACTCCAGATTTCACGACTGTTCAAGTACATCTGAAATTGCATTTCCACGCCTGGCACAAGTAGTTTGCTTAGATGAAACACTTCTAGGTAAGGTTTAAACCTAAACACCACTTTTTTACCGCCGTTAAACGGTTTAATGGATTTGACCCAATTTTGCTCATCTTGCGAGAGTGCTTTGAAATCATCATGACCAGGATTTAGTTGATTGGCGGTTAATGCTGTTCCGCTAGCGTCACGACAATTGAGACCGTTAAACCAACCCTCTGGCCTCAGGATAGTTTCACCGTCGTCTCGGTCATTGTGAATCACTGTATCAATGAAAGCTTTGTGATGGTACGTGTCAGTTTGAGGGCTGATTAGAGTACCGTTCAAACGCGCGTTAATTTGCTTAAACAACGCGTGAATAAAATTGTTACATATGGTCACCAGCGTGTCATTAGCTATGTCACCAGCATTGTCCAGTTTGAGCTTGAGTTCGACTTCAAAGTAACTTTTTGCTAAATTGATAAAATCGTCTTGAGCAGCGATTTGAAATTCAATGGGGTGGATACCCGTCGTGAAAGGGTTGATGGGTACATAGCGCGATTCCTCAAAACTGTAATCCGTCGAGGGAACATCAAATAAGTTTAAGGTCGGATTCTGAACTGCAGCTGATTTTGTCAACGCTTTCGTCATCTTCTTCTTTTTTTAGTCTTGCGACGTTGACGAGTTAAGACAGCCTTCTGCACCCAACGATAGTCAGGTAGTTTTGATCGAGTCATGATCACAGTACCACCTTTATACGTTCTTTTGTAGTAAGGCAAACGTTTGACACGTCGAGAGTAAATAGGGCGCATGGCTTAAAATCCGAAAATACTTTTGCGCACTTTTTTCTTAACAAGTTTGTTGAGTTCTTGAGTAGCTTTTCGTTTAGCGCCTCGCTTGGCTGCTTCGAGACCACCTTTCCAATTAACTTGATTGCCTTTGACACCTGTTTTTAAACCTTTCAAACCGGCTTCAGCTGAAGCTGTGATGACATCCCTCAAAAGCGCGGGGCCCACTTCTTTAATAGTTTTCCACGCGGTGTCGGTTAACCCGTAGCCGTCTTGGGGTCGTTCCACAGAAGGGTGAAATCGTATAAGTCCGCTACCGATCATACTCGCTTGAAATGAAATGTCACGGTCGTAACCCCTCGGCCGAATGTAGTCAGAGCACCTGATGACTCTGCGACTTGTACTTGAATAATGTCAAGAAGCTGTTTACGAAGCGGTATATATTGTAGTTGTGTCGGTTCAAAATAATAGCTTCCTTTGCCTTCTCTTTTATAATTTACTTCACGAATAAAATCGGTGATTTGATCTCCCAACACGCTACTGCCTCCTACATCCGAATACACGAATAACGACCGGCTGGCATTGCCAAAGACGTGTTCAAACGCATAGTTAAGGTTCGTGAAACGCCAGTTTACATCCAAACTCAGCCGTATGTAGTCCGTTAATTTACCGTTGGAATCTCTTGGAATGATCCAGTAGGCTGATTTGTATTGGGATGACGCAAGATCTCCATTTTGGTTAAATTTTGTTTTAATATCTGTTGTAAACGGTTTAAGATAACCGTGCGGTTCCATTACAAGATTGGGACCTAATCGAATAGCTACTTGAGGATTAGAATTGTAGTTTTCCACAAACCACCCCATCTCAAACGCCAGCTGTTTGTTGACTGCAAAGCCCGGAGCCATCCAACCCAGGGGCGTTATATCATGTCCACGATCAAAATCGTGTTTTTCGACCTTACTACTATCCAGCAGCACGTCCTGACCTTCTACTCTCATTTCTGGATAATAGACCTTGTCGATGTCCGCATTTCCGTATTGCCTGTTGGCCCTTCCATCTTTAACATATATTTTCTTTTTAAAATAATGAAACACGTTTTTCAAAAATTCAGTTCCTGTCAGCATGTTTATGTCTACGTGCTCGTTGATATCGCTAAGAAGAAACGAGGCCTCTAAATAATGTTTACTCAAATGATTGGTGTCTGCGTTGTACCAGGTCATGTAAGCCAAAGGCAAACTGTCCGTTAACCAAGAAGGTAAAACATTTTTAGGATCAGGCACACTGATACTCGCCAAGGCAACTTTCCAAACTCCTTCTAATCGTAGTGGTGTTGGCAGTTTGATCTTGAAATTATTGCTGCTGTTGTTAGGATAATCGGTCAAGCTACTGTTGCTCGGAAGGGTTAGGTAAAAATCGTCTTTCATTCTTGAAATGAAATGTCACGGTCGTTACGCCGTTTCCAAACTGAACTAAATGTCCTGTTCCTTCTGCAATCTGTATGTGAATAATGTCTAACAGCTGTTTACGTAGAGGTTTATACTGTAGGTGGGTCGGTTCAAAATAATAGCTTCCTTTGCCTTCTCTTTTATAATTTACTTCGCGAATAAAATCAGTAATTTGATCTCCCAACACGCTACTGCCTCCTATATCCGAATAGACATACAACGGGCGGGTACTGTGTCCAAATACGTTTTCAAAGGCATAGTCCAAATTTATAAATCGCCAACTCACTGCCATACTCAAACGAATATAATTCTGCAAACTTCCGTCGGCCCATCGGGGAATAATCCAATACTTGTCTGAATGCGTGACGTTTTGTGCGTGACCGTCCGAGGTAAAGTGAGATTTAATGTCAGTGGTTGCAGGTATTTCGGGACCGTTTGTTTTGATGCTGAGGTTAGGCCCTAGCTTGACAGCAAATTGCGGGTCTGATTCGTGAAGGTCATCTTCAAACCAGCCCATTTCATACGCTAACGTTTTATGAATCCATATTCCAGGGTTTTTAAAACTGCTCTTCCCAGTTCCAAACTCTGTAAATTGTACCTTGGAGGTATCCAGGGTAATTTGTTCATCTTCCACGATAAACTCGGGGTAAAACACTTTATTATTGGAACCAATTAGCCATCCTGGGTATAATCTGCTTTCAATAATAATTTTTTCCATGTGTAGGATCAAACCTCTCAAAAAATCGTGTAGCGTCATTGACGTGAAATCCACGTGACGACCGATATGCGGTAATTTCACATCGGTTTCAAAACCGATTTTATTTGATGTATTATTCTTTTCAGAATAATAAGACGAGACAGTAAATAATACCACATCATTGGTCAACCAACTAGGTAACACGTTTTTAGGATCCGGTAACGAAATACTGGCTAATGCGACTTTCCAGCCCCCCTCGTCCAGATGTATGACCTTAGGTAAACGCACTTTGAAATTATTGTTAGCATTCTGCGGAAATTCTTGTAAACTGCTGTGACTGGGTAACGTCAAGTAAAAATCGTCTTTCCTCATAATTTTGCTATTTGACCTTTCTCGATCCAGCTGTTATATTTCTCTGGCCAATTTTTCCATCGCACTAACATTTTATTGCCTTTTCGTTTAACAATTTTTTCAATGCGAAAGATATCGTCATCTTTGACATTGACTTTCTGTACATCTTGTTCGTAAAATGTGCCTTTAAGCGGTGTTCCGTCCCACTCTTCAAGTTTATACGTAGGTACAGGGCCTGGAATACTTTCTCGAATGACAAACACTTCTTCCGACCACCCAGATAAGTAACCTTTTTTAAACAATCTAAATTTTTTGTTCAAACGCACGCGATCACCTATTTTTAAAGTGGGTTTTTTGACTTTTTTATTCTTGTACAAATTAGCGTACACTTCAGAGCTGTTGGCTTCTGTCACTTGATTTGGGGCCATTTTAATACTGCGATGGTACGTGCCATTGTATCCTTTGACCAAAGATTGTAAGACAGGAACAAACCTTAATGTATTATTCGTTGTAAAATAGCGGTACATACGCTGTTTGAGTGTACGATTAAATCTCTCAACCACGCTTGCCTTGACATCCCCCTGGGTTGAAAAATGATGTATATCATAACGTTTAAGTAATTGTGCAAACGTTTTATTATAAAATTCTTTTCCGTCATCTGTTTGTAATTGTATAGGTTTCCTGCCTTGCTTTAAAATATTTTCAAACGCTGTTGTGACCGCTTGTCCCGTCTTGTTTTTTAAGGGTTCCACCCACGCGTACTTGGAGAAGACATCCACCACCGTCAACAAATATTTGAACCCTCTGTTTTGTTTTGATATGTTAATAACCTCAATGAGATCCGACGTCCACTGTTCGTCTATGTTAAACACTTTGACAGGAAGTGTGGGAAAGTGACGTCGGCGCGGTTTGTGTAACGTGTAGCCTAAATCTTTTTCAAGGATTTGTTTTGCTTTCTTGACACTGATGCCTTGACTTTTAGCAAAACGTGCCACACCTCCATAGCTTGCTGGGTTTTCCGGGTCGTGGTACTGAGCTAAGACTTTAGTTGACATAATTTGTTAACGCACTTGGCCCACAGGTTAGAACGATTGAGTTTGACGTGTAAATACTGTTCATATGCGTTGGGTTGTTGTTCTAGCCATAATATATACACCATAAACCGTAACACGTTTTCGTGCACCTTTGTATCGTCAAACACTTGTAAGACGTCAGGGTCATATAAAAAAGGAATCTTAATATCGGGTCCATA
>JAHPZR010031558.1:10000-12500 GCA_019787425.1 Platygyra sinensis | reverse complement strand
ATTTATTGCATGTACCTGATTCCTTAGCGGTTAACTAAAACATACCATCAGCTTGAGCAAAATCTTAAATACCGTGCATTTAAACACAGCAACACAAAACAATTCAAAACACAACACATCAAAGCGCAATACAACGCAATGAAACGCAGCAAAACAAAACACAACAAAACGCAACAAAAATAAACAAGACACAACAAAACCAAACAAAACACGACAAAATAAAACGTCACAACACAAGAAATCACAACAAAACACAACACATCACATCACAAATGCTCATAAAAGCTTGACAACTATGAAAGACTTGGAAGTTAAAGAAAGATCAAGAAGTGTAACATTAAACAACCAATCTACTAAATACTGTGCCTTTCATGATGTAGCTCTTTCAAACAGTTTAATCCGTCTTTTTATTATCGTTCCCACAAAGTGGCCATCTAGAAGACAACCAGAAAGCCCTCTGATAATGCAAGAGACATTTAGTACAAGAGACCTACTTGTTCTATGGACAACTCCTTGCTTGCAGCACCAGACACCTCACTGATCTGCTCAGCAAACTGATCCAAACCGAGCTCGATGATCTTCTCCAGAGTAAAGTCTTCGGCTAAAAGACAATAAATTAAATCTGTTTCAGTTGGTTTGTTTTCCTTTTTTTTGGGAGCGGCCCTTTGAAACTGTCATTTATAAGCTGTAATTTGGTGGAACAGAGAATTAACTCTGACCGGAAGTGTACATTAAAGTGCTATGTGAGACCCATGAAAGACCCACAGGGCGTCAGCCCGAGGAAAGGGAATCAGGGAACCACACGACGTAAAGAAAAATTCTTTTGACCTCGGTGGGAATCGAACCCACGACCTCCGGATTATTATTAGATCTACCGTTACTCTGCCGACTGAGCTACGAGGTCGGACAGAGAAAGTTGGGGACGATTAGGTGGTGAATCGAGGCGAAGAGAAAGTAAGGGTACATATGAATGTTGTGCCGCGTAGCACTATTTATAAGCTGTAATTTGTCTGGCAGCAGAGTCAAATGATACAGTGTAATTAGATGCATTGCGGTGCCCTAGATTACCAACATTTAGAGCCTTTTTTGTTTATACAGTCTACTTAGAAATTTTAATTTCATGTTCTGTTTCATGTCTCTGAAACGATTGTAAGTTACCGCTTTTAATCATCCCAAAGTAACTGCTACCTGACAGTAGAGGGCCCCTTTTCCCGCTAAATCCGAAAGTAACGGTGCCGTTGGGAATTCTATGGTACTACAGTCTACAGTTCATATCTTGCACTGGTGGTGCATAGTGTATGAGAGGAAGCCTTGTTGAACTATCTCTCATACTAAGACAAATGTGATCCCAGCATTACATTTTACAAAGGAGATAAGAGTACGGAAGATATTTTACCATTCTGGTCAAAGGGCTTTTGCACTTCAGACTTGATTTCTGCCCAGTGCCTGTCCCTCATGGCCGGGTTCTTCAAGTCTTGGATCAGAGGCATGGTACGTTTAAACTGCTCAATTCGAGACTTGATGGAGTCACAGATCTCCCAGTTTTTGTCCTGAAATTGCAATTTTCATTCAGTTTAGAAACGAATAGGGTAACTTTTCGTACAGAGAGCCAACCGGCTCTTAAAAAAGCCCATGTTTAGTTCACAGCAGCCTATAGTCAGCATACATGGTAAGCATGAGAAAATCATTTAGCAAAATCAAGAGGACACCGTGGGGTAAGGGCGCTAAACTACAGAGCAGTCAGGGTTCGAGCCCTGAACGGGGACACTGTGTTGTGTTCTTGGGCAAGACACTTTCCTATCAGTGTCTCTGTCCACCCAGGTTTATAAATGGGTACCAGCGAATTCGTACTGGGGGTAACCGTGTGAGGGACTAGCATCCCATCCAGGGGGAATAGAGATAATATTTCCCTATCTCTCCTCTCCCCCTTCCTTCACCCTCTGCCCCCGTAGGATTTCTACTAACAATGAGCCATTTACTGGACTGGTTCATTGCTAAAAAAAAACGCCTCGATTCTCCCAAAAGTTCTTCAGTCAGTTAACAAGACTGGGTCACCTCGGGCGAAATTCGTGTCAAAATGTCCCGACTGTACTGTACCTTCACTTCTCGGACCAGCTTGTTCAGTCTCTTGAACAACAGTTGTGACGTAGTCTCCATGTCAGTGGTGACGAGTTCTTCAAACTTGCCGACTTTCCAGGCATCCCAGAGTTCTTCCCATTCCTTGGTGATGGTCCAAACCTGTTCCAAGAATTCCAAGTCCTTCTCCAATCCCTGCAGATCCTTTGAAGGTGGCTGCTCGATCTTGAAGATGTTTAATCCTCGTCTGAGCTTTGTTTCTTGAGACTTGAGGTTTGTGACTTGCTCGTGGTAGGTTCTGACCTCCTCCAAGGCCTGAGGAAAATTGAGCACAGTAAGCACCTCACTTCAAAAGAAGCACTGGTCTAAGGACTAGTGCAATGGATCCTAGCCTGCTTAGCAGAGGTTATCTTTCCATTTTCCT
>JAHPZR010031558.1:0-7500 GCA_019787425.1 Platygyra sinensis | reverse complement strand
TAAGAAGCAAAAATAGCTTACAAAGAAGAATTTCCTAAAAACCTTTTCAAATTTCTTTTACAAATCATGTCCAACATTGGTCTTTTAAGCTCAATAGGTAGGGTAGCCCACTCATGGAAAGGGCTAGAATATGTAGTCTGTCTTCCCCATTCTGTTCACAGCTTGGGAAGTCTAGTACAAAACCATTCCTAGTATTGTACAGCATAATAAGCAGTAACAGGGCTCGAAATTGCGACCAATACGGTCGCCAATGCGACTAACTTTTCCTCCTTGGCGACTAAAATTGTTGTTTAGTCGCCACTTTAGCGACCTGAATTTTGCATGATTTAAAAGTTCAATAAAGCATTAAAGTTAAAAGAAACATCTTATCTTGTCCGGCTTTGCGTTCGTCGTAAAAGAATGCGCCAAATCGCAATAAAAAAGCCACATTCCCTCCAAACTTTACGGACTTCTGTTCGCAATATTTTCTTCGACGCCATTAGAGTTTCTCTCTTGGAACCGCCCAGGAGCCGCAGAATTTTGCCAAGACCACTGAATGATAACGATTTTGACAAGAAAAGGTAAGCTTTTGGCTCAAGGGTAATCAAGTGTTTAGATGAAGCTTAGCGAAAATAATTTACAATTTATTGCGTTGTTTTGTTGATTGCGTGACGCGCGCTCACGGCTCAGAAGTGGTTGCCTAGCACGTGATCAAAATCTGCCCCGATCAAATTTCTTTCGAGGATAAAAATAGCCGCGTTGGGAGTTTATTTCTTAAGTTTAGCAATTTTCTGCGAGCATTTTTTTAGTTTCTGTGTCCCAAACTTAACTTAACAATGATATATTTATTAAAACTGTAGAAATTGTACGCGAAAACCGAGAAGTCGTATACAATTTCTACAGTTTCTACCGCGAAAACGAAGCCAGAATTTTTGATGCTAAAATCCAGGTAAATCTCTGTTTTCGGCAAAACATGCAAGTTGGGTGCTGCCGCGCTAAATGAAAAGTGTTACGTTATTAAAAAGAAATGAATAAGTAAGTCAAAAAATACTTATTGTATGAATGTGTCCCACTCCATGCCAGACGATATCAAATACTTTCAACAAGCGGAACCTGAAAATTATTTTGATTATACAAACTGGCGACTTAAAATTTGCATCTGGCGACTGTATTTCTCCAGTTAGTCGCCAAAAGGCGACCTAACGGTTTTTTTAATTTCGAGCCCTGAGTAACACCGAAAGTAACGCTCAAAATTAAAGCTATCAATTGCATGGTCACACACTTTGAAAGCAGACACATTACTCCTGTTAAGGTCTCCCGTCTCCTTACCTCCTCAGGGATAGCAACTTCATACTTCTCAAGAATAGCAAACTGTTGATGTAGAGGAGGAAACTTGGCCTCAATGTTAGACAAGTCTTGTTGGAGTTGTTCCAGCAATGCCAGACTATCACCAAGCTGATCAAGTGTCTCTGGAGGAGCACTGAGTCTGTTATAACAATGTAGAGAAAAGTCATCTGTTAGTAAACAACATAAAGTTATGGCCAGCTCCATGAGCAGGCAAGGTTAACCAAATCCAGCACCATGATGAGCTACCCGGGCAGGCAAGATGGCGCTATCTGGCCTGCTCAGGATTATCCACTATGTCCCCGAAAGCTGTACAGTAAATCCTCTATTTACCAACTTTGTTGGGTCAAGATGACTGGATATTGACTTCAACCTTTTTTTGCAAGTTTATGGATCTCTGCTCCATCTTGGTCTATAAACATCTTGACCTCACACTTGGTCAATAATTAGCAAATATTCCACGAATGCGCGTTGGACATGAGATGGTACAATGTAGATAGCCAACGAGACTCATAGTGCTGAGTTGTTTATAATGGAATAATTGTTTTATTAGAAACACCCCCAAAATATAGAAAAACAAACTAAAATAGAAATAAAAACGCCCAAAATCACACATACACTTACAGTACTTGTATCTGTAGGGCATGGTATAAATAAACAATAGCCTCCATTTGGCGCGAAAATATGCTAGGATATTGGAACAAAATTTGTCCGCAGACATTATCTGTTCCAAGAAGCAAACAAACCTGTGAGCTTCGAGGAAGAGATAATGTCTAAGGTGTATATTTCTTATATTTTATTCCTCACATTTGTTAAGCGCGCTGAATTCCGTAGCTGCGCTCTAAAAGAATTTTATTATTATTATTTTTAAGTGTATACAATACTTACTTCTTGGCATTGTCCTTTAGGAAGTTGTGCAGCTCCAGCAGTTTCTGGCTCCCCATTTCTCGCAGAAGAGTAGTAAACTTGCTTTGCCATTCGTTACAATGGCCTAGAAGAGCGAACTTCAATGGTGAGTTGTCCAGCAGCACAAAATCAATGTTCAACACCGTTTCCTCTTTCTGAAAGTTGTTGGCAATTTCTGTATACCTGGAAAACGAAAGATGAAACAGTGTGAACCATTTATAGTTGCATGGTAGATCAAGGGGATGCACCCCTTACCTCTTTTTGATAACATGTAAGCACTACTCTTTAAATTCTATTTAAGAAATATGGGTTATTGACCAAGTGTGAGGTCAAGATATATATCTTATTAATCAAGCGCGAGGGCCGAACTCACTTAGTCGTGTAATAAGGCTGGATATTGACCAAGTTCTATTTTGTGTGTTTATGGACTGAGATGGAGTCAAGATCCACAAACACGCAAGAACTGAATGAGCCTAATATCCATTCAACTTGACTGAACAAGCTTGCTCAATAAAGGATTTATTAAATGGAAAAAGAACATTATTTTCTTGGGGGACACAAAGGGTAATCTTGAGTACAATCATGTCCATTCAGGTAGCCAATCATAGCACAAGATACTGTTCTTCTTGCCAAGTAGTCAAGTCACTTATTATATGGCTTACTCCATGAGCGGGCAAGATGAATCAAATTCTGTGCTGTGATTGGCTACCCGAGCGGGCAACATGGAGCTAGCTTGCCTGATTGGGACAACTCGGCAAGTCCCGCAAGAAAAATTTCTCCAAAAGCCATATGGTAAATCCTTTATTGACCAAGCTTGTATGGTCAAGATGGCTGGATATTAGCCTCATTCTTTTTTTGCGAGTTTATGGACCTAGACTTCGTTCCCCGTCCATAAACACGCAAAAAAAGGAATTTGGCCAATATCCATCCATCTTGACCTCACACTTGGTCAATAACCCATATACATGTACCGTAACCAACTCCATGCATGAAGCCACTACTGTGAATTCTCTTACACAGAGCCAAGGCCTCAACAATGCCTAGCAATCAGTAATGAGAATTAACATTTTAGGATTAAATAATTATGACTCACAAACCTGTAAATATCTGCATCAAAGGAAGACACTGGTGGGTTAAGTCTTTGATATCTTCTGATAAAAGCATCTTTCTGTATCTCCCAGATTTCTCGGTAGCTAAACAGTATAAACAGTAATATGCTTCACAAGTTACTGGCATTATGTAGGGTGAAAAACAAAATATCAGAAATCTAAAGCTCAAATCCACATTCTCAGAATGGATCCAAATGAGCATCCCAAGACAGCATTAATGTGGGCCCCAGAGGGATGATGGCGCCGTGGCAGACCAAAAGAGACTTGGCAGAGAACAGCAGAAAAAGAAACAGCAGCATTGGGTTTTGGCTCATAGAACGAGGTAACAGTGGCTGCTTGTGACTGTGTGACAATTGGCAAAGGAGAGTGTCTGGCCCTATACCCACTTAGGGTTATCGTCAAATCATCAACAGAGCTCAAATTTCATTGACTTTTAGCCATTAACAGCCTGTTTACAAGGAGGGGGCTTACCCTGGCAAGTGGGTTAACCCTAGCTGGAGGGCAAACGATAGCCCAGGTTTACTTAAATAACAATCTTCATTAAGCAGACCTTACATCTTTTTTCAACTTGACTGTACATTTTAAATACCTTGTTCAGAACAACGGCTAATCTGAGTGTTTTTTAAGAACATTAACTGTGTATGGTTCATACCTATCCCAGGTGCTGAGGTAGGATTGTAGATGAGAGGCATTAGCTGACATGCCAGCCTTGATACTCGCTTGAATCTTCTTTGTCTCTTCGTCTCTTTCGATAATCACGTACACAGGCTGGACAAAAACACATTAATCCATAAGTTTTGCCTACTTAATTGAAAAGCTTGATTAAGAAAATGGCTGTGGTTGAACACTTCTCAGGGTTCGTACACTTATGACCTGTCAAAATTCCATGACTTTCCATGACTTTTTCCATGACTTTTTGAGATATTCCATGACGTAAGTTAAGCTATTGCCCTCCGGCAGTAGTGTCAAAACAATCATTTATTCAGCTGAAATTACATTTGATTTTTGGACTCGCCAGTTAATTTTTCAACTTTGGATCTTAATGCCTTTCATTCATAGAAAACATACTGATTTTCCATGACTTTCCATGACCTACACCTAAATTTCAGGACTTTCCAGGCCTGGAAAATGAAATTGTAAAATTCCATGACTTTCCAGGTTTTCCATGACCTGTACGAACCCTGCTTCTTGAGACACTTCTACAACTTTGTTGTATATATTTATATCTCCATTTACTAAGTTACTTAATTTGCTTTCTATTTAGGTAAAGGTAAAAGGTAAAGTCTGCATTTGAGCCAAGTGGCCCATCATGCCGGAACTTATCCAAGTTTCTGTAGCATGAAGCAACTGGGAGTATTTCTACTCCCCCCTGGATGGGATGCTAGTCCATCCCAGGGTTACCCCCAGCATTAAATTCGCCGGTACCCATTTATACACCTGGGTGGAGAGGGGCACTGTGAGAGTAAAGTGTCTTGCCCAAGAACACAACACAATGTCCCCGGCCAGGGCTCGAACCCGGAGCACTCTCTCCGGAGTCGAGCGCACTAACCATGAGGCCAGCCCGCCTCCGTCTATTTAATACAGATGACCGAAATTCTTATGGTATCCTATAGATAACTGCCTATTTTTTTTACCCTTATGGTTGTTATCAGCAGCTAATACCTTATTTATAGGCTTCAATTACTGTATTCTTCTTTCATTTTTTGGTATAAACAAAGTCGTTGTTATTGCCTGGAAGTGTTCGAAGGCTTGGAAGATAAGCTGACTTGTTCAGTGTTAAAAATTAGCGTTATATTTCAGGATTTTACTGCCCTTTAAGAGATTGAGCTGGTCAAATATAACCCCTTGGGTTTAATTCAGAAGGGCTTATCATTGCAAAGATTTTGCATCAATCCATTTTATGAGCATGTTTTCTCCATAGTTTTATTTAAGACAATAGATCAAGCATTCAAGATGTATGTAGCATTTGACCACATTACAAAAACACCATGAAGTTCGTCAAAAATACTAGTAACCCTGCACATCCTTTTTTTAAACTCTCTTCTCAGTGTTTGGAAGTGTGATCAAAGGTGGTCTTTCATGTTTCATGTACATGCATTACCAGTAAGTCTATATTCCACATAATATATCAAACATGAGAGAAAGTGTTTAATCCAGATATCCAAACAACCATGAAGAGAGTTGAAAATACAGTGCATTGAGCAGAGTATTTTTGACAAAATTACAGGTGTTTGGACAACCAGTGAAACACTGTCTCGAGTGTTTGATATCTTCTCAATTGAAACAAAAAGTAAGGAGTAAACGGAGAAGTAAAATTGTCAAAATCTATGCTAATTAAGACCGGGTATCCAAATAATAATAATAATAATAATAATAATAATAATAATAATAATAATAATAATAATATATAATAATAATTTTTAATAATAATAATAATAATAATTTAAGCAAGAAAATTAACGATAGTAAAATAACATGACGTTTCGACGACTTCATGTCATCATTGACAAATGAATAAATTAGAAATAACAGAGAGGCATATTTATAGATTTAGAAAGTGAGAAAATAAATTGGCATCAAAGCATTCAGGTAAAAAGTTTTGCGCGAAAATTTAATAAATAAATTCAACTTTATTTACACCTTTGAAAAAACCTAGTTACGAATACTTTGAAGAAACTTATGCTAGTTTACAATACTTTTAAAAAGACTAGTTTACAAAGCGTTAAAACATGAAATCCTAAATGCAATATTTAAAAAATTTTTGGCTGCTCTAAAACTCTGTGAAAGTAATCTACTGATAATCTCATTCCACATGTGAATAAACAGCACGAGCTTCGGCATGAAAAACATGTACATTTTGAAATGCGACTAGAAAGCTGACCGAGATGGCCATCACGGTTAAACAAGTTTAGACATATTATCTAAAAGTCTGCAGAACAATCACAAATCTAAAAGAGCTATTCCAAATAAACAAAACGTATCATCGATAAAATGTTTATGAAATGGCTGCCTCTGAATTTTGTATATCAATGTCTGCATTAGTTAAGTCCATTTTATGTCTTCTGATTGTTCTTGATCCTCTTAAGCAGATCAGCGCAGATCTCAATAAGGCAAATAATAATAATAATAATAATAATAATAATAACAATAATAATTGCCCCCGCAGGGTTTTTGGCCCCAGAGGGCCAAAAACCCGAGGAGGCACCTTAGGACTCCCCGCGTAATAGAGAGAGAAGAAGAGAGAATGTAGGTATTTCCGGTATATAGCCGCAAAAAATCTCGATTTGATCGCTCGCACGCCCGCAAGGTATCGACGTTTTTCCCGCAAACGCTCATGGGAGGCCAGCAAAGCGACACGGGCGCGAGGACTTGCGGGATCGGCATCTTTGCCACGAGCTTTGTCCTTGGTTTAGATCTCGAGTTCAAGCGTCCGTGAAAAGCGTTTGTATTTGCCGGCCTCCATTACTATTTCAGCGCGATCAAATAAGTTCGCTTCGAAATGGCCGAGATTATGATCTAAAACAAATTGAAAACACTTTCAGAGATCCTGAAGATGGATTTTGGGGGAAAAACAGCTCAGAGAGTCCTGAAGTATACTAGATCGAAATTCGAGGCCAGTGTGGTTCATTTGCGACTAAATAGCTAAGTCAGTATAGTACCTTCCGATCGTCAGAATTACCCAAGGATAACAATAAGGTGACAGGCCTGCGCGACTCCCATTCACGTGTAGTAGCCGCTTAGGAAGTTTTGCCCCTTTTGTATGGTACGATCGGAGGATCTTTGAATATTTCGCTAAGCACTAATCCTGTGTTTTCAGGGAGACATTTCGTCAGAGTAAAGCCGTTAGAGGTCATATTTCTGTGTGGCTTCCACTGTTATCCGCTTGTAATTTGCAGAGTTTGACACCTCTGTTATTTTGCCAGTTCTTTTCTCTTGATATTGCAAGATATGTTTTAGGTTCTCTCAAATGTTAGCTCTGGAGGAACAAAAGTTTGAAATATTCCTTTGGCATCTCGTTTATTTGGATGGCTTATTTTCACTGAGTAATCTTACGGCAGGGATCCAAATGTAAATGTTTTGCGGCGTTTTCATTGGGGACAAAAAGCTTGACTCTAATTTGCATATATGGCGACTGTAATGCGATACTTTAGTTTACATTTCA
>JAHPZR010031557.1:25000-42756 GCA_019787425.1 Platygyra sinensis | reverse complement strand
CAAGTATGATAGTGAAACATCACTTTGAAAATAGTTCTTAAAAAATAAAAAACCTTTCCCTCGTAATTCACAGCCTTACCTTGATGTATTTGACTGTCTGTTTAAGTCGATCGTACCAGAAGCCATAGTCCAACCACAGTCGAATGAGTTCCAGAGGGGGCTGGGAACCAAACGTATCTTTAGCAGGCATGTTGAAGTCATCCATGAAGTTGATCAACTGCTTACCGCCAATAGGCACATAAACACCTTAATAGATACAACGTACATTGATCACAACACAAATCTCATCAAAATTGTAATGCAAAAGGTCACGGTTGTCATGTTTGAAATCATGCTTCAGTTGTTCGAAGGCTGGATACCCGAGGTGAAATAAAGGGACTGCTTATAAATAGTTTACCTTTGGTTCGTTTCTCCACCTTGCTCTCAATGATTTCTTGGACATTATTAGATGACGTCTGGAGAAAACGTAACGTAAATAAGCACTACTTATTAAATTAGTACAAAATATATTTAATATACAAATACAAAAAAGAAACATAGTCGAACCTATCCGTAAAGACCACTTTGGAGACAGTGAAACGTGGTCATTGTAGAGAAGTGACCGTTATACGGAGAGAGGGGTGTAATATGATACCTGTTTTTCTTAGGGGGGTGCAACGTTTTTGTTGTTAAAAATCCCTTATTGTAGCATATAAATACGTAATGCAATAAATATGTAACAATAAAACTGTACCAGAGACCGATGGCATGCGATAAAGATCAAGTTTCGGGACCTTATAAACAAAATGAGTTTCTGCGTATACCGTTCCTTAATCGGTGATCACCTGGATGCTGTCGAGAGGTTACTAGGCCGATTTAGCAAGAGAACGGGAACGCCACTTGACGACGGCACGCACAGAACAAATACCCAACTATGGTCAAATTAGTATAGAATCCAGGCTATTCTGTGCGCCCTCCAGTCGTCATCTGACGTTCCCGTCCTGTTGCTAAATTAGTCTATTTTGGCAGCTATGACGAGCTTTAGTGACTGTTGTCCTTGTGGAGAGTTAAAATAAGCGTGAATGTATCGACCTTTGTGGTCGGGTGGCTGTTAGTGGGGGTTTGACTTTACTCGGAAGGCCACGCAAGACCGAAATGCTCTAATTCACAATGACTGACTTAAAAGAATAACATAGCAATAGCAGCGAGTCTGGGCAAAGCCAGGGAAAAAACAGCAGTGTGGCATTTTTAATCTCTACGCACCTGTGCAGACATGTTGATGACCAGCAGACTGTATATCTTAGGGTCCAGTCTCTGCAGTACCTTCTGGGCCAGGGAGGTCTTTCCAGTGCCCACAGGACCTGTGAGAAGGACAGGTCGCTTAGCCTGAAGCAGATTGTACACCAAGAAGTCGTATCGTACGGTGTCAACTGTTGGGACCATGATCTTGTAAAACGGCATGCTATAAGAAAAATAATATTGAACATTAATTATTGAAAACAACGTTAGCACAACACAGGTGAAATTTATCGAAGGCAAAAAGCGTAACTTATAGCCGAGATACCACAAAGGAAGTGCAATAATTTAATAGAAACAAACATGTCTATGCAACACAAACTCAACAGTAAGATGGACATGATGGATATTAGTCTCAAGCTAAGAAATTAAAGGTATAATTTGACACTTTCGATTGTGACTGTTTCCGTTAAAAGCCGTTGGCTTTTCCCCCCAAACGTTATACACTTTCGCTCTTTACTTTACTTACTTTACTTACTTTATTTTATTTTTAACCATAATTTACAGAATTAAATTTAAATATCTACAAACCCGCTTGTAGCATAGCTAATCTAGGCGGGAAATAGTTTTAAGTAGGTAAAAAAAACAATCCTTATATCCTCATTCACTATACCGCGTATTTAAGCAGGCGAGGGAATGACTGGGAAATAATCCCTGCCAAGGCAACGCTCTCACTGAGAGCTGGTTGGCTTTCAAACGTGAAAGCAATGTAGAGTTTGAGAAATGCTGGCAATGGTCCATTCCCTCTTTGAGACGCGCCTGCAGAGGAGCATGGTACATCCAGTCCATGACCCTCTGCAAGCGTGCACCGTTGAGGAGATTGGGCATTTCTCACTTACTTGGGAGTGTATCGCCAACCACTCCTGAGTTTGTCTTCCCATAATGCCCAAGCCTTCTGTTTGGCATCCACATGATATTCATACACAGTATCCTGTTAAGTGAGAGAAGAATAATTCACTATTTGGGGGTTAAAGGACTTTGTCACGCTATTTGGCAATTTATAAAAAGCTATAAGGTGTCTTCGCATCAATTGAATTCCAAAATTGTTATTGAAGACTATTTGAATGTGCTGAAATTGTTTCCTGTCGCCTGTCGCTACGGATGGCATGGATGGAAATGGATTGAACTTGAAAAAATTTGCCAATTTTTTTCCAGTTTTGATGTTACGTGTTCCAAAAATCCTCAAAATATTTATCATGGTTAGCCCTCTCTGATAACATTCATTTGATACTTTTGTCGCAGCTTTACAGAAGTATTTTGTTTATGATTAAAGCCTCAAAGTAATGATTTAGCACAGAATTGACCTAAAACAGCAAAATCCTGGTGACACTGCTCCTATATTTTTTAAAGAACATAGCTCTTGGTATAATTTGAGGCATTCTGATTTCTCCACTCCTAGGTATAATACTGCAAAATACGGTAGGCACTCACTGCGATACTTACGACTTAAATAATGGGAAAAACTGTCTTCGGATGACAGATCAGCCAAACACTTAATGTGTTTAAAAGGCGCATTCGTGGCAAAGATCTAACTGAATTAATAAAAGCCGGCTGCAAGGGTTGTATCCTTTGCTCAACATGACATTTTAATCTTGATATTTAGACTTTACCGCGCTTTTCAATAACATGCGGACTCGAACATTCGAAGGTCGACCGACAAATGCGTTTTTCGCTGCCGTCAATCAAATGTTCGGTGGTTCCTCTCAGCTTACGACTACTGCCGAGCACTGTTTCGTTGTCTGAACTGTGCACAACGATTTGATTACAACGCGCTCGGCGGTAGTCGGAAGCTGGAGGAGCCGCCGAACATTTGATTGACGGTAGCGAAAAACGCATTGGTCGGTTGAGATTTGAATTTTAGAGTTCGCATGTTATTGAAAGGCGCAGTAATGTGGATGTCTTAATCTTTAATTCTGTATTGTATTTTATATTAATATGTGTCCCCTCATTAGTATGGGTTTTTTCCCAGGCTACATGGTTTGATACAGATTGAGAGCTAATCCACTTCTGATTGAGGGTTAACAGGCTAGGCAATAATCGACTTTGGGGCTGAACGATCGGATATCGCGCCGAGGCCAGTTTTCAATTTAGACATCAACATGGGAATATCTCAAAATAACCAGTTAGTTATCAAAAGGAAACAAGGGAATACAGTTCTATTCCACGTATATTTGAACAACTTTAGCTTTCAAAAAGATCAAGAAACTTTCGGCATCTTTGGATAAGTACCTTTGCAGGGAATTGTCCCTCGATTTCGCGGAGGAAATTGTCCATTTTCTTTCTGCTGTCTTCATCCACTGACGCGCAAATGGACCAGATTAACGAGAACAAGAACCACAGCTCAATCATGCGAGGATAGCTCTCTTCATGAGGATGAACCTGTTGAGTTTAGAAACGGTGATAGAAAACGATTAGTTAATTTACACTGGCCAAAACGACTTCCTAATTCCAAGAAAAACCGACCTTATCCTGTTGAAATACGTCAGATTAGTTCATTAAACTCATACTGGAAACTTATGTTCCATATGACTTACCACACTAGAGAGATAGTCTTGCATCACATTCCCAAACACAGAAAAGAAAGAGTGTTAAGTTTCTTTATCTACAAACCTCGGCTAGAGTTCAATTCAAAACAAATAATTCCCTCCTAATGCAAGCATTATTAAAGTATCTCTTCTCTGGCGGCACGTGAGTTCAAAATGAGATTGTCCACTTACCCCATTTTCCTCCGTTGCTAGGGCGTCAAACAACACGCATAATGACACCACAGAGTTCAGCTCTGATGTTGGAATAAGCTCCTTGCAGTGATGACTTCGGAAATCCAAAACCTTGGGAACGAACTTCTCAAACAATCTCTGAAGGTGCTCCACGGATTGCTGTTAACAGTTAATCCACACGATTAATACTGGCACTTTTAAGGCCCTGACCAGACTACTGCTTTTTCGTGTGAAAACGCGTACTTTTTGATGCGTTTTCGCCCATCGTCCACACTCAAACAACAGAAGGTTAAGATGACCAGTGTTATGAAGTATATATGAAATAATTCATGTTTGTACTGCGGTAGTAGATGAAAGTGAAGAGTGATGTGCAGTGCAATGTGTGGCTTCATAGCTCAGTTGGTAGAGCATCGCACCGGTATCGCGGAGGTCATGGGTTCGAATCCCGTTGAAGCCCTAATTTTTTTCAGGCTTCTTCTTTCCAATTGCTTAAATTGGAAAATTTACTGCGATGATAACTCCTCACTTTCATGAACAGTGTTAATTAGCATAAATTTTGACGATTTTACTTCTCCGTTTACTCCTTAGTTTTTTTCTTCGATTTAGAAAATATATCAAACACCAGAGATAGTGTTTCATCGGCTACCCAAACACCTCGACTCTCGTCAAAAATACTCCGCTGCTCGTCGTATTTTCAACCCTCTTCTCGGTGTTTGGATATCCCAATGAAACACTGTCTCTCGTGTTTGATATGTTACATACAAGTTTCGGCTGTTCTCCAATTTTCCGCAGTATCCAGACTTTTGTTTAAAATGACGGAGCGACACTTCTGTAATATTCACGACTTCTTTTGCTTAGTCTTTCTGAAAGGATTACGCCTGCTAGCCATGAATTCAAATGTTTTGAGACCCTTCAATATAACACCTCCTAGTTGACGGGTTTTGTTGGCTTTTATCGTCTGCGTTCTTGTTGATAATACTTTGACATTTTAACGAGAAATAGAAGGTTAATTAACTTTTGGGAATACGGAAAAGTTTCTTAGTTAGCCCCCATGTATTGGTCACATACCTTATCTTGTCGCTTTTCAAGCCAACAATCCACATAAGGCTGCCATCCGAGATCTTTGTAATCAGTGAACACCATACCACAGCGACTGACTGTGGCAGGCGACGCCACGGCAAGATCTTCTACCTCAAAAAGTAGCGAAACCTAAGGGGAAAAAATTCACATAAGTGAAACCCTAACCATAGCCCTAGCATATCAGGTGAAGGTGAAGGCTCAAAATTGTCCTTAATATAAGAGGGAATTCTGAATCATATTATCGAATTTAGAAGTCTTTGTGCTTAAGGTCCACAGATTGTGGAGAATGGACAAGCTAGCCAATGAGAAAAATCTCGTACCCAGGTCTCACTCTGTTTGACGCTGGGAGATCTGGGATCGAGAACACCGAGATTACAGCGACCAGCAAAACATCATATTAGTTCGCTGCTACCAAGACGGCTGAGCTACAGCAACAATATCCAAGAATTCAGGGTGTTCAGTCACTTCTCTGGGAATGATTTCACCATTCCTCGCGACTCAGTACAACATGAAGATCATCGCAATTATGCAAACAACTTAAGCAGTTGTGAAATTAAAGCTTGAAATAAATTCAGGCCTGAACGGAATGACTTCGGAAAACAAGTAGTGACAAGCATCCCGTCCAAGCCTGATTTTTTTCCTTTTTTTTAGGCCTTAATTTCACAACTGGTAAGTTGTATTTATAACTGCGATGATCAATCATGCCTTTATCTCTTTCTACGAAGTTCAAATACATGATACTTCATATATTCACTTGCACAAAGATCAATACCATTATGCAATTGCTAATGGCAAAATAGCGGAGTGGAGTTCTAGGGCTGCTGTATACAACTCATGAAAAGAAAACTTTACTTTTAGCTGCCGCTTCTGACTCAAAACAGTCCGTGGTTAAATGAGCTACATCACGCTTGTGCATCTTGAAAAGTTTTGCCTAAATTTTTCAATTTCGTTGTTTGTAATCTGTGTTAATCTTCTCCATCCTTAACCATCCTTGTACCTTGATGGTTTACTATAATCTCTGTTTTTTTTTCTATCTTAGTAAACTGCTATTTTCTGCTTTCCTCCAGTCTAAAGATTTTTTTTTACATGGGTAAAATAACTGAAGCTGCCGTGACTGAGTGCCTTTCAAGGTCCTTGATGCCTTACCTGATCAGGCATGGCGATACGTTCACCATTGATGAGTGTCAGCACTTTATTGTCGTCCATGACAGAGTTCATTGACTCAATCCACAGCGTGTCTACAGGAGCATCAAACAGAATCCACTTCTCTTCTGGTCGCTCATCTAATAAAACATACATTGGAAATAACAAGGATTTGTCATACAGAAGCACTAAAGAAAAAGAACAACATCTACTACAGTGTGAAGGGAAATCAAGATAGTGCAAAAACACGGGCAAAATAAATGAACCATTGAACCATTTAACCAAACATCAGAACTCACCGTGTATTGGACTACTAACTGAGTACGAATACGAGATTGAGTAAATTTAACGACTATTCAATTCTACTTTGCAGGTTTTACATTTTCACGTCGCATATCCATCTCATCCCATGGATACCCTCTCTTCCTAAAACCAACATGAAGAACGAGGACTCTGCAAACATCACTGGTTTGAAATTGGAAATTCTAACTTGTAGTGGAATCTAAAAGTCCTTAGTATGACAAAACTCTGCGAACAATGGCAAGGTATGGACGAAAACAGCAAATTCGCACGCTACGCCTCGCTGCAAAGATATGTTTACCTTACCTAGCATTAAAAAACTTACACCACTTTGCTTGATATCAGAGTTATTTACCTGAGCAAGTGAGTCTCATAACACTGGACAGCACTCCATCAGTCCACTCGTTTGTGTTGAGATCAAATTCTCCGTACAGTTCACCAAGAGACAAAGCTTTGGGGTTGATAGGAAATTCCTATGCAATAATATAAACAAAAACAAAACTGAATTAAACGAACCAGGACTTCATTGCTATTAAAATGTTTTTATTGCTAGATGCATTTTCCTTCCTTTCCACTGGCCGATTGCCCACCACGTGACCTGTAAATATCTGCCTGCAAATAACCTCGCTCTTGTCTAAAAAAAGCAGATCAGATCACAAGCAGATCGCTTCCCTGAGCTATTAGAGAGATTTAAATAGGAAAATAAACTTGGTGATCGAATGATAAAACAATTATTGAACTCGCTTGTCGTGAAATATCGTGATTGTCAAGGACGAGCAATGCAGTTATTGATAACAATAACTGATCTGTTCGCCACTGACAAATCAATCGTTGTTTTAATTGTTTACAGTCCCACAATAGCAAAGTAATCACTCTCTTTGCTGCTAGACACAAATCTCATTTCTTAGAACTTGTTGGTATAACAAGGCAATAAAATCCTCTTTGATGATTATATAAATTCTCACTACAAGGTTGCTTGACAGCGCATAATTATTGTAAGAGGAAATCTGAACTTGATCAATTCTGCTCCTATCTTGGCTGTATGTAGTTGTCACTTCCGTTGATCATAACAAAGATCCATTTCTTTTTTCAGCCACCTTGCACGTCTGAATTCTCACCATTTTGATTGCAATTGATTTCTTCGCATTTTGTTCCACTTCTTAGATACTTATTTTAATAATCTAGAGATGAAAAATTTCTTTGAGTGGAATTAAATTCCAATCACAGAAATGTTCCATCTCTAAATTGGTAGATGCATCTCTTTAGATATAAACTGATCAACAACAATTTAAAGGTTTCTTACAGAGGCGGCTTGGCCGAGTGGTTAGGACACCGGAGCAGTTACTATCAACAAATTTTTCTCTACTAAGTTAAAGAAGAAGGAAACAGTGAAAGTAACTACCCAGAATCAAACCCGGAACCTCTGTTTCCTAACATCCCTCTTTTACCACTATACTACCAGGTTGATCCGCCAAATCTCCGCAAAATTTAATTGCAAAACGTTACTTCCTTAAAGTGTCTATACCGCCAAAAAGTTATTTCAGGTTTTCATCATCTCTATAACATCTAAAAATGTCTTCAAACCCAAAGAAGTGAATTCCGATGCTTTTTGGCATAAAATCAAGCTTCAAATTTCCCGCCTTGGCCACGCCCAATGAAGATGACCGCGTAATGTTAGATTGGTGACGAATGACGTCACTTCAGGAATATCTCGAAGCTTTATGCTTTTATTTTGCTTGCTTGACGACCGCATTGCTTCGCAAACTTCAATTTGTTTGTTTTTTGGCGAGGAAAACTCCTCACCACTACTAAAACAACAATTACCTAAACTAGAAGAATCGCGTGATTCCTGACTTGACGTCACGACCCATTCAGAAACCCAGACTCTATTCTGCACTGACTCACGGTCAACTTCATTGGGCGTGGCTGAAGCGAGAACTTTAAGGCGATATCTTTGGGCGTTAAAATCTCAGAATCCAATTTTTTTTCTTAGAATACCTTTTTACACAGTATAGAGCTACCATAACTATAAAAACCCTGTTGGCGGTATAGACACTTTAAATAATAATAGAGTTACCCCAACCAACAAATACAAGCTCACCGCAAGCAAACCAGTGTGAATATGAACAATTATAAAGCATTTGGTGAGTGCGTTTTACTTCATCAACAAATTATAACCAGTTTCCACCTTGTCCAGGCCTAAACTAAAGCGAATATGGTATCGTCCATTCTGAAAGGCTTGGTTACCAATGATGGCATCGACCGTTAAACATGGCATTGACCGTTAACGAAACGGAAATTAGCGACGCCGGACTTGCAATTCGGAGGTCACGGGAGCAAGTCGCGCTCTGACCACTTAGCTGGAGTTGTTTCTCGGTAGACCCTAGTTTGACTCCTCGATCATGCTTGCAAATAACCAACCAGTCTGCGTTCCGTCACTTGTCATTTTTAAGCCTACAATATTTGGTTCATATATTTGGTTTTTTTTTCAGATTAAGTGCGCATGCCTGTCAACTAGCTAGTAAGTTGTATATCGGCGCATCGACCACTCTAAACATTCAACGTTTATCATTTTTTTAACTTACCCTGACAATGTTGTAGCTTGAATCTCCATCTCTCTTCATCCGTGTCATGGACGCCTGTAGAATTTTCCAGCACACACTTTTCCCAGAGCCTGTCTGACCCACCAACATGGTCGAGTGTCTGGAAAAAAGGTATTCACGACTTAAGTGTTAATAGTACATGATTAGAACCCAGGAGTATCTCGTCCCCGTTGGAGGCGCGGTAACCTCATGTTTAGTGCGATCAACTCCGGACCGCGTGGTCCTGGTTCGAGCTCTGGCTGGGGACATTGTGTTGTTTTTTTGGGCAAGACACTCAACTCTCACAGTGCCTCTCTTCAACCAGGCACATAAATGGCACCGGCGAATTTAATGTTGGGGGTAACCTGCGTAACATCAAGTTCGGATCAATATCAGTATCTGGGCTACTGCGCACCTACCCCTCCCTTAACCCAACATGTTATAATAAGTTAATAAGTTAGTGTTACTGTTGGGTTAGGGGAGGGGTAGGTGCGCAGTTGCCCAGATACTGATATTGATCCTCGAGTTCTCTATAATTTACGTACCTTGAGTTCTTGGTCTCATACAGCTGGATCACCTTCAGTATGGTAGACGGGTGTGGTTTGAGGCCGGCTTCTTTGATGTCTTTTTCAATGGCAGTGCGAAGCTAAAATGAAAAATAGAAAATTAAAAAAAAAACACTCACCACCACAATATACACCATTTTATTACTGATTCAAAGTTTTTTTTTTCTTTTCGACTGAAAAGCTAAACTTAGATTTGAGTTTTGCGTTGACAGTGGCCAGGAGAACAAAGAGGACTACGATTGGCATGTTTGATTGTTTCGCACAGGACAAATACCGATATGTCATTATCTAGACTTAAGAGTTTTCAGTCTGCCATAGTTTCTTCATGGATGTAACGCATCTCCATTTGTCATTGGTCTTTCCTGCTGCTTAATAAAGGAAAAACCTGCTATGCACTTCCTTAAGTTTTGTTAGCAAAAGAGAGGGCTAAGAGAGTTCTTCATTGCTCGCACTTCGTGATTATGTCGATGAGCCTGAGGAACTACAAGGTTAGCATATAAGTGTGTAGTAACGCAAAAAGTGAGGTTGTCACCTAAAGAGCGTTTTTTAACTGAATGTTGTAGAAACGAAAGCAAAGTAACCACTCCAGCTAACCACAAGGGATACAGATAATACAGTGAGCCAATCAAAACTCAAAGTACTTGCGTGTTGCTGACGCAAAGCGCGGGAAAACGTGCCGGTGCCAGCGCGTCACGATTGGTCTTTGTTTCACTTCTGATTGGATGAAAAAGTGGTGCGAGTTTTCTAAGCCAATCAAGTGGTGTAGCAATGCGAAGCCAATTACTTTTTGACACGCTCATGAAACCGCCATAAAGGACTGATTGATCTCACCTTGCCGTAGTCAATCGTGGGCGTCTCGACTCCAGGAAACAAATCCGACACAATGCCATTAAACAGAGGGAGATCCTGTGAAGTCAACTTGGCGATGTTCATGTCCTTCATGGAGAGGAGCAAAATCTAACAGAAAAGAATAAAATAGCAGAAAATAAGTACGTCCAGATCCCTAACTCACAACTAAGAAATATGAGTAGTCAAAAATCCTACCCTCACCCCCCGCTCCGCCCAACCTTTCCTCCTTGCCACCGTTGGGCTGATATACATGTAAATAAACGTTTTCTGTATTTCTATCGACTTCCACCCTAAAGGAACTAGTAGAAAACTATCATTTGCGTCCCCTATGCAGCCGTAAAAGAACCTGAGTTATTCTGATTTGTCACCACAATCTAAGACACAATGTTAAACTTGTATTCTTTTGAAATTTCTGTCTCTGTTACCTCTTCATCAGACATGTCTGGATTGGCCCTCTTCTTTTTACCAGCATATCTTAACACAGACGTGAGAGCTCGCAGACCAAAGTCATAGTGATCCTGTTTAGACAGCTGTTGTACCGCCAAGGAATACAACGTGTGTACCTTCCTTGCGAGCACCTGACAAGAAGGGAAAAAACATGTTCTTACAAATCAGCTTATCTTTACCTCAACGAGGTAACACGGGCTTGTTGTAAGGAGGTACAGCGTACTAATTTCAAGGCGCCCTCTCATTTTCTTTGATAGTCAGAAACTAAACATCCATGTTCTGTAAACAGCCAATTATTTAGCCTTTTGCCAGCTGGAATTTTTAATATGTTATATTTGCCTGATATTTGTTTCAGATACAGAGTAACACAGGCTCCGGATAAGGCACTGTGTGTCGTAGTGGTTTGGTTTATTTGGAGTTCTGCGGCCGTTGCATAGGATAAAAAATTTGCACAAAGGTAATTGAGAAGTCAGAGAGTTTGCAATTCATGTTTACATGTTAAGTTATCTGATAACATCATTACTATTATTTTGTTAACAACAATCACTTTTTGCATAGTTCCGGCGTGGTGAAAGAGGAAAAAGACAGAAAAAAATACCACGCCCACCGCCCCGGCCCGGAGTCCTTGTTTTACTGACACACGCTTTGTTTCGTTTCGTTTTGTACTGCATTAAAAAATCTTGTCTTACTCGAGACATACCTTTGTGTTATTAAATCCCTCAGCAAACAAGATAATTTCTGCAATCATGGCCGAGTCTGGTACAACCATAGAAATAGGTCTAAACATGCTCTTCAAGTTGTCTGGCAATTCAGTACGACCGGCATATCCTACACGGAGAAAAAGGCAACTTACATTCATTCCTTCAAACTACAGCAGCCAATTTCAGGGTTGCCTTAAGCCTCTACATCACAGCGAGGGCTGGAACACAACCATTCATATGAAATGATTTACATTTGCATGTGAATGAAATCTCATTTTCATATGAGAGGATGAGCACCAAGCCTCGCTTTAAGGAGGAGGCTGAAGGTAATTCAGAAATCGCCTATTGACTGCATTGACACCGGAAACATAAATCTAAAGGAGCAAAACAAACGATGAAGAGAATACTAATCAAATAGTGGAATCATAAGACTAGAAAGGTGTTGGTGAAGGAAGAAAAGAAGGCTGTGTGAGAAAAGAAGCTAGCGTGGGAACAGGTCAAAGTCATCAAAGCACTCGATGAGCGTTAGATTCTGATAACAATAATTATCAAGACGTTCTTAGTCTAATTCAATCAAAAGAGCAGAAGTGAATGCAGGGTAAGGTTCTGGGAGTACAGGTCTACAATCTCTTTGCTAAAAAACGCAAATTTAATCAAATCTGACTGTAAGAAAGGAAGCCAAGTACACCAGTCACCCGAACAGGACGAAGAAATGTCTTATTGTCCTTGTAATTAAAGTCATATTTTACCAGGGTTCATGGTGATAAAGATGCCACATGACCAGACCAAGTTGATCTCTCGTCCTTCAAACACAAATCGTGTAGCACCAGCTGACAGCGCAGACAGGATGGACAGAATCTGCTGTGCCACTACAGACAATACTTCAATGTTGATACGGTTGAACTCATCAAAGCAGCCCCAAGCTCCAGTCTACAAAAATCAGACAACGTGGAGAATTAGTATCACAAAATTTAGCTGGGTTACCACAACTAAACCTTGTTACATGTCCTAGTTGTCAGCATAGGGTATCACCAAGAAGGTTGGAAACACTGGGATTGTTTCCCGAGCTTCTTGATGAATCAATTTCTGTTAACAGCACTGCTCTAATATTACGCTATTCAAAAGGGGACGTTGTGTAAAATGGAATTCAGCAGAAAGTGGAATAACAAACTGTTTCGCGATGTTTCACTCTTTTAGCCTTAAGGGCTAAGGATGAAACCGACTTGCTTTGAGAAGGAGGCTAATGGTAATTCGGAAATGGCCTTTTAATTGTACCTGTGCCAAGCCACTGTACATGCGACCCATAGACTTGTAGTCAAGACCTTCAGAACAGTTCACCACAATGACGTAATTGCCTAGTGCTTTCCCAAGATCCTTGACGGTCTCAGTCTTGCCTGTTCCAGCAGGTCCCTTGGGACTACCCCCACGGTGAAGATGAAGAGCTGTTGTCAGGGTCATGTAACATCTGTATAAGACAGAAATAATAGATGGTAACATTAAAAATCATTGTGGCCTGCAGTGCAAACGTTGATTGACTTGTCACGCAATCAATGATTTGCGTGACAATTCAAACAGACTGTGCAAATGTGTAATCAAAACAAACCTGTCTGTGAGTGGTGTGATAACAAGTCGACCTGAATTGCCTAAATACTCATAGCCATATTGAAACTGAGTGTTTGTTTGCCGCACCACACAATCATCAATATCCTACAACAAAAAATAGCAGATACAGCGTAAATTGAATATACTATACTAATTATTTCGAAAACGCTTTAATCACGGAATGGTCCTTTAAACCCAGCAAGAAAAAACAAACAAACAAAGATACAGTAATTTTGCACAAGGTTCACGCAAAGAGGATTAAGGGCCGCCACGAAGCTCTTCGGAACGTCTCACAGGATTGGTTGAGAAAATGATATACAAACAATGGTAACAATGAACCCTAACCCTAAAACAATAGAGCTTCGTGCCAACAAGATCCAATGACATTAGAGGTTCTAGAGAGCTTCGTGACAACAGAGGATTAATGGGAAAACTGATCGCTATAAGTTCTCTATTTTCTTTCTGTTGTAATTCTCTTGTAAGATGGGTTTTGCACCGTTCCTTGAAGAGTTAAAAAGAGCTTTCTCTTCAGTTAGTAACCACTAGCGTGTTTGTCCTTCGCTATTTTGGAATTCTTCATAATCTATGAAGTGTATTTCCGTCGTCTAATTTCCTTTTATTTTCTGGCAATTGTAGGTTTGAGCTAAGATTTGTTACTCCTTTTAAGTAGAGTCTCCTTTGCGTTTGTTATCCCTTCCTTTCAATTAGCGTGTGCACTTCGGCAGTTCTTCGGCAGTTCTTCGGCAGTTATATAGTTAAAAACGTTTTTGCAGGAATTTCTGCAAGTCAATAATTGGTTTTGCACGCACAAGAGCAGTGTTCAATGAGCGTCCCACAACCAAAACCACAGTAATCACTCTATTAAATCACAAACGATATAGACAATACAGTGAACCAATCAAACCTCGAACGAAATACATATAGCGGATGCGAAGCGCGGGAAAACGTGTACAAGTGAGTCGCGATTGGTTTTCATGATTTCACTTCTGATTGGATGAAAAAATGGCTCGAGATTTTTTAATCCAATCGTGTAGCGAAGTAACGCAAAACCAATTACTTTTCAACACCCAAGTGAAAACCGCTAGAGTAACACAAAAAAACAAAAAACAAAAACAAAAAAGACAAACAAACCTTGTCCCAATACAGTCTCAGTTGACTGAGCCATTCAAATGCTGTCACGTCACCACAGCCAGACTTGATCATCTTTTCAATCACATCTCTGGCGTGAACCTCAATAGTAACAAGAGCTACGATCTTCTGTCGCTGAATCTTGGTCAGGTTGCCTCGAATCATCTCCGAAAACTTGTTCAGCATGGAAATCTGTAAACAAGATGACGAAATTTGAAAAGAATGCTCATCATGTTTTGTGAAAGAACTGTTATTAAGTTTAAGAGCAACAAAACAAGACAAAAAGGCGAGGCGACGACAATTGTTTAGTTGACCATGACAACAAAAAAGAGGACGGGAACAAAGAGAATGGGAAGGAAAGACGTTAAGAAGAAGATGAGCCGCTGATCGAGAGAGGGGCCCGCCGCGCTCCTCTCCGCGAACGGACCCGAGAGAGCAGCGAATATGGTTCTTCGAAGACCACGACAGAAAAAAATCAAGGACACGAGAATGACGCGAGAAGATAACAGACTTGCCTGTTTCTTTTTGAGACTCTTCAGAGCTTTCTTGTCGCCTCTTTCTTTAGTGCTGGCCAGTGCTTTAGTGCAGTCGCTTGTCCACTGCATCTGACTTGAGGTGATCGTCAACTGAAATGAATTTCAAAAGAAGTTAAATGTTTTAGCTTGGTTTTTCAATTGCAGACTTCCACAACTGTGGGATAAACAGTGGTCTAGTGATTAATGCGCTCGTCACCGGAACGAATGGTCCGGGTACGAGTCCTGGCTGGAGACATTGTGCATGTTGTGTTCTTGGACGAGAAACTTTATTCTCCCAGGGCCTCTCTCCACACAGGAATAGAAATGGATAATGGCAAATTTAATGCTGGGGGGTAACCCTGCGATGGACTAGCATCCCATCCAGGGGGGAGTAGAAATACTCCTATTTGCTTCATGCTACAGAAACTGAGAGACGCCAAGGCTGTATGAGCCACTTGGATGACACAGACGTAACCTTTGCCTTACAACTGCGAAAAAACAAGGCGTTCAACACGTTCTTACTGACTGAGACGACAATACCAATTAGCGAAATAGAAAAAAACTGACTGATGTAATAATTACCTGCCCTGCCCATTCCTTGACCCACTTGTCACGTTTACTGGTGTTCTTCTTCAGTGCGAGCCTGCACTGTTTCAGCAGTTCTTTCAGTGTCCAGCGCATGCTCCGTTCTACGTCACACAGCCATGCCTAGTATACAGGAACACAACAGAGAAAAGAAATCAGAACGCTTCCATTTTCTTCCGATTCCGCTTACGACTCCGTCGCATTCAATCCAGTGAAAACTAGATTGTCGGAGTCGACAGCAGAAGCGGAGAAACCAACCAATCACAAGGCCCGGAGTCATACCTTGTCACTGGTTTACTCTGACGCTTTTGCTTCAGACTCTGACAATACAGTTTTCACCAGATCATAAGCGACAGAGCCATAAGTGGAATTTGTATTCTGCTTCCGAACCACTTGGTTTGATTTTTACTGGATCGTATGGCTCTATGCTTCTGATTAAAACAAACTCCCTCACTACTAAAAAGTAGCCTTTAAAGGTCTTGAACTTCAGGCACAAGTGAATCAAACTCTACCTCAACCGGTCCTTCCAAAAGAACAGAATGGCCAAATTCCACAAATTCTCCCTCAGCCGAGTACATGCCAACTGCTTCAGTCTTCTGTGTGATTCCCATCTGTTGAAACAAGAAAGAAACACCATTGTAAATGTGAAAAGCCCCGAACACCTTCACTTACCGGGAAATCGCATCTATTCTACGCATGTCTTGAACTTTTTTCCCTGTCGTAGACCAGTCAGTTGACAACAGAAGATCAAGAGACCGTTACAATTATGACATCATGCACGCGCAGTAGTATCAAAGATCGCGCGCGCTAGGGTAAAGACTGCTTAGTATACGCAAAAAAAAAAAATCATGTACGCAATCTGTAGTAACTTCAAAAGGCGTTTATTACATTTGAATGCGGGCTACCGGATAACAAATACAGACACTAAGCTTCAGTGTCAAGTATTGCTATTTTTTCCTGCTCCTTTCCAATGAGTAAATTGTCCCCATTTTCAAAATTTGTTCATTAACACGGCATTGCTGGCGTTAGTGTAATCGTTAAAAGTGAAGTCACGCTTTTATCACAACTGCTTGAGAGATTTTTGTTTGAAATATTCCTTGATACTTTATTTTTTCAGAACTTTAGAAAAACACATTGCATTTTTAAAGAAATCTGACTAACACATAAGCAGCCTGGTTTTGCTTTCGCAGCATTCCCACGGTCACGTTGCTTTGGTTACTCTCCTGCGAACAATTTGCGTATTACTATAACTACCAGGTAATCTCTGTGTCTTAAAACAGCCTATCCTGGAACAAATCACATTCAGATCAAAACCTTTTTGCTACCTCGTGCGTCCCCACCCATCACATGCTCAAATTTCCAGTTACAATTTGCGGAGGCAGCGTGGCCGAGTGGTTAGGGCGCCGGACTTGAAATCCGGAGGTCGCGGGTTCAAGTCCCGCTTTGACCGCTAAGCTGGAGTTGTTTCTCGGTAGCCCCTAGTTCAACTCCTCGGTCATGCTTGTAAATAGCCAACTAGTCTGCCTCCCGCCAGTTGGGATTTTTAAGCCTGTTATGTTCATTTGAAATATTTGTTTCCTTCAGTTTGAGTGGCATGCCTGTGAACTAGCTAGGTGTAGCTAAGTGCATGACCACTATAAACAAACATTTGACTTTTGACTTTGACTTTTTGACGAGCACAGCCACACATTATTTCTTTAAAATTTCAAACAGGCCTCCACACAAAATACAATTTTAAACGACTTATCGCGCTGCAGTGAATATTCTCCGTTAGGTAACTGAAATATGATCATCAGCGAGTGTTTGTGAAAAGAAGGAGAAACCATTTTGATTTGGTTTCCTTACCTTTGCCATCTTGAGTGACTTGATATTGTCAAAGCACTTCTTCAAGTGAGGTTGAACCTTACAAAAAAAATAAAAAATTTCGTTAAGAATATTAAGTTGATACATTACTTTGATGCTAAACAATCAAGGATCTCGTCCACTAATGTGAGTTCCTTTCCTGAGAGAGATCGGCAATTCACATTCCAGCTAATAATGTTATTACTGGCAAACCCTTTTTCAAGTGTTCATATACTTCGAGGTTTCATGTTATTTCTTTTGGATTCCCTGAAATTGCGTGACTAATCAACAGCTTGTGACATCCGCGTGTTGCTTTTGCCTAGTCCGTCGTGCGTGACGCGAAAGAAAACTGCGAGAAAGATTGTGGCCGTGAAATTTCTCGCAGTTTTCTTTCTCGTCACGCACAACGGACTAACTGAAAGAG
>JAHPZR010031557.1:15000-20000 GCA_019787425.1 Platygyra sinensis | reverse complement strand
ATCAAGAAGTGTAACATTAAACAACCAATCTACTAAATACTGTGCCTTTCACGATGTAGCTCTTTCAAACAGTTTAATCCGTCTTTTTATTATCGTTCCCACAAAGTGGCCATCTAGAAGACAACCAGAAAGCCCTCTGATAATGCAAGAGACATTTAGTACAAGAGACCTACTTGTTCTATGGACAACTCCTTGCTTGCAGCACCAGACACCTCACTGATCTGCTCAGCAAACTGATCCAAACCGAGCTCGATGATCTTCTCCAGAGTAAAGTCTTCGGCTAAAAGACAATAAATTAAATCTGTTTCAGTTGGTTTGTTTTCCTTTTTTTGGGAGCGGCCCTTTGAAACTGTCATTTATAAGCTGTAATTTGGTGGAACAGAGAATTAACTCTGACCGGAAGTGTACATTAAAGTGCTATGTGAGACCCATGAAAGACCCACAGGGCGTCAGCCCGAGGAAAGGGAATCAGGGAACCACACGACGTAAAGAAAAATTCTTTTGACCTCGGTGGGAATCGAACCCACGACCTCCGGATCATTATTAGATCTACCGTTACTCTGCCGACTGAGCTACGAGGTCGGACAGAGAAAGTTGGGGACGATTAGGTGGTGAATCGAGGCGAAGAGAAAGTAAGGGTACATATGAATGTTGTGCCGCGTAGCGCTATTTATAAGCTGTAATTTGTCTGGCAGCAGAGTCAAATGATACAGTGTAATTAGATGCATTGCGGTGCCCTAGATTACCAACATTTAGAGCCTTTTTCGTTTATACAGTCTACTTAGAAATTTTAATTTCATGTTCTGTTTCATGTCTCTGAAACGATTGTAAGTTACTGCTTTTAATCATCCCAAAGTAACTGCTACCTGACAGTAGAGGGCCCCTTTTCCCGCTAAATCCGAAAGTAACGGTGCCGTTCGGAATTCTATGGTACTACAGTCTACAGTTCATATCTTGCACTGGTGGTGCATAGTGTATGAGAGGAAGCCTTGTTGAACTATCTCTCATACTAAGACAAATGTGATCCCAGCATTACATTTTACAAAGGAGATAAGAGTACGGAAGATATTTTACCATTCTGGTCAAAGGGCTTTTGCACTTCAGACTTGATTTCTGCCCAGTGCCTGTCCCTCATGGCCGGGTTCTTCAAGTCTTGGATCAGAGGCATGGTACGTTTAAACTGCTCAATTCGAGACTTGATGGAGTCACAGATCTCCCAGTTTTTGTCCTGAAATTGCAATTTTCATTCAGTTTAGAAACGAATAGGGTAACTTTTCGTACAGAGAGCCAACCGGCTCTTAAAAAAGCCCACGTTTAGTTCACAGCAGCCTATAGTCAGTATACATGGTAAGCATGAGAAAATCATTTAGCAAAATCAAGAGGGCACCGTGGGGTAAGGGCGCTAAACTACAGAACAGTCAGGGTTCGAGCCCTGAACGGGGACACTGTGTTGTGTTCTTGGGCAAGACACTTTCCTATCACAGTGTCTCTGTCCACCTAGGTTTATAAATGGGTACCAGCGAATTCAATACTGGGGGTAACCGTGTGAGGGACTAGCATCCCATCCAGGGGGAGTAGAAATAATATTTCCCTATCTCTCCTCTCCCCCTACCTTCACCCTCTGCCCCCGTAGGATTTCTACTAACAATGAGCCATTTACTGGACTGGTTCATTGCTAAAAAAAACCGGCCTCGATTCTCCCAAAAGTTCTTCACAAGTCTTTACAAGACTGGGTCACCTCGGGCGAAATTCGTGTCAAAATGTCCCGACTGTACTGTACCTTCACTTCTCGGACCAGCTTGTTCAGTCTCTTGAACAACAGTTGTGACGTAGTCTCCATGTCAGTGGTGACCAGTTCTTCAAACCTGCCGACTTTCCAGGCATCCCAGAGTTCTTCCCATTCCTTGGTAATGGTCCAAACTTGTTCCAGGAATTCCAAGTCCTTCTCCAATCCCTGCAGATCCTTTGAAGGTGGCTGCTCGATCTTGAAGATGTTTAATCCTCGTCTGAGCTTTGTTTCTTGAGACTTGAGGTTTGTGACTTGCTCGTGGTAGGTTCTGACCTCCTCCAAGGCCTGAGGAAAATTGAGCACAGTAAGCACCTCACTTCAAAAGAAGCACTGGTCTAAGGACTAGTGCAATGGATCCTAGCCTGCTTAGCATTTTCCTGTTGGGGAGATCGAGCAAGCGAACGAGCAAGAACGAGCACGCCTGGGGTGAGCATAAAAATGGGGAGAGGTGGGAGTGGGTGAAGATGCAAGAATTCTTTTTCTTGTTCCACCGCCTCCCCCCTGCTCCTCACAGTTTTGTTCTCTTTGCAGATTATGAACTCCAGGGATTCGTTTATCGGAAGTCCCGGAAACTTTTCGGGCCTGTAAGCCTATGTTTACTTCATCAGTATCTAAAATCAGAGAGACTTCTTGTATGAAGCGAACCTTTGTTCATATTAAGAACATGTAAATAAAACAGCTCTAAAGGTTCAAGGTTTTGCTGCGGCTTTCCGGGTGCGAAAACTTTTTGGGACCTTCGAGAAACAGGCCCTGATCAAGGACTTAGAAAACCTACAATGTCACCGTCTCTTTCCATCAAGAATAATACGTGACACTAATGGGTATTAGTATAAATTTACCGTAGTCTATTGTGAATCCGTGAATTTGATTGGCTATATTACCGTTTTCTATCTGCTGATAGAAAACAGTTGCGCATCAGTGCACCTCGCACATAACGTTTGAACCTGATGTAACATAATAAAACAGTTCTTTTCTACCCGTTACTCCACATATTTTTCTTTTTATGCAATGAGACTACGGTAAATTTATACTAAAACAATTAGACTACTCGCCCTCGTTTTCTACGAGCGATAGTCAACGAGGCGCATCTGCTCGTAGAAAACTCGGGCTCGTAGTCTAATTGTTAAATAGTAAACTGTTTAATCTGAGAAAAATATTGAGACTGCCTGGCATAATCTGGATGGACCAGCATTCCATTCAGGTGGAGTAACAGTGCTCATTGATTGTTTTTGCTTTGAAAACAAAGACAACCTCTTCGAGCATAGGCCACATGGGCACATAGAGCACGGACCTCATTTCAAGGCATTTGTGGCCACGAGGGGTCATACTAAATTTAACTAAAAATTCAAGAACTTTTCAAGGACATTCCCGGCCAAAATTCCAAATTTTCAAGGACTCCATCCGATGGAATCCAATCCACTACAATGTAACACCAGACAGGCGGGTTTCAGAAATAACCACTGCAAGTCTAACTCTTTTTTAGATTCCACTAAGCAGCACACAATGTACTTTTCATGGTCTCTCAAAGTGTTGCTTTTGATCCTCAAAATTAAGGTGCTTTTGAACCCCGCCCTTCACTGCTTTAAAATAATTTTATTTCGTCTCAATAAATGCATCACCAGTTGATAAGAGCACAGCTTTTAGCACATGTTTCTCTGCAAGATATTTTATAAATACCTTTGGAAATACAGAAGACACTTTGTCATAAGCTTTTAAATAACAATTATTCCATGAGCCTGCGTTGGATATGAAGTGATAAAATAACCAACGAGCGCGTAGCGCGAGTTGGTTATAATCACTTCATTTCCAACAAGGGCGAATGGAATAATTGTTTTAGTAAATTCTCAAACCGGGTTTTGCCGCCGATTTTTATTTCCACAATTTTACAAAGCGAAAAATTTTAAACTTGGCGCACTATTTTCCATATAGCGCAAAACTCCGACTATTGGCTCATAGTCGGAGTTTTTTAGCCAATCAAAAAGCTAGAAATGCAATAGTCGGAGCTGAGAATTTACTAAAGGGGCATAGTCCTATGAAACCTGAAAATACCAGTTCACTAAGACGGAAAAACACCAAAGAGATAATAATAAACCATAAAGAAACAAGGATGGTTAAGGATGGAGATGATTCACACAGATTACAAACGACAAACTTGAAAAATATTTAGGCTAAACTTTTGAAAATGTGCACGCCGTGACATGGCTTCTTTTAGTTCACAAACCTCTTTCACAGCTATAGAGCTGCTGAATGGACCCTTGTTCTGGAAATCATCAAACAGTGTTGTGACGGTTTTCTTGAAGTCCTCTGAAGAGTGAATGAGTCCTGTCTTGAACTTCTCCTTGCTTTTCTTCAGCATGGCATCACTGTCAATCAAACACTGCTGGAAGGACACCCACTCGCCGTTAAGCTGGTCAAGCATCTGCTGAACCTGCGGGAAAATAAAACCTCTTTCATTCAGTGCTTGTTAATTTACCTAGTCAGCATAAGTGTCACTCACACTGGTCTTGCAATGATAAAAATATCACCAACCAAAAGAAAATATGAAACTAATTTTTCTCAAAAGAGATGTACAGTTTTAGTTTTTCAAACAGCAGTAGATTACAGTTGTGTCCAATTATAGATTTTATTTAATTAACAGTTGTACATGATAGAAAATGATCCACACACTTGAAAGTTAGATCCATATCGTACAGCATAAAATAAAAGTGCTGAATAGTCACACACTAGGATCACACACACTTTCATTCACAGACTTTATAATAAAAATAAAAGAACACATATTTCAAGAGGAGGCCACCGTCACTTAGAGGGTCCTCAAAGTTAAAATACAAAAGCTAAAATGACAATAAAGTCCATAAATGACAATATTCAAGTAAGAAGCAAAAATAGCTTACAAAGAAGAATTTCCTAAAAACCTTTTCAAATTTCTTTTACAAATCATGTCCAACATTGGTCTTTTAAGCTCAATAGGTAGGGTAGCCCACTCATGGAAAGGGCTAGAATATGTAGTCTGTCTTCCCCATTCTGTTCACAGCTTGGGAAGTCTAGTACAAAACCATTCCAAGTATTGTACAGCATAATAAGCAGTAACACCGAAAGTAACGCTCAAAAGTTTTCAATTGAATGATCAAACACTTTGAGAGCGGACACATTACTCTTAACCCTTTCACCACCAGTGGCCACTTATAGATTTTACTCTGTCTGACGCCAG
>JAHPZR010031557.1:5000-10000 GCA_019787425.1 Platygyra sinensis | reverse complement strand
AACTCTGTGAAAGTAATCTACTGATCTCTGCAACGAGTAATCTCATTCCACATGTGAATAAACAACACGAGCCTCGGCATGAAAAACATGTACATTTTGAAATGCGACTAGAAAGCTGACCGAGATGGCCATCACGGTTAAACAAGTTTAGAAATATTATCTAAAAGTCTGCAGAACAATCACAAATCTAAAAGAGCTATTCCAAATAAACAAAACGTATCATCGATAAAATGTTTATGAAATGGCTGCCTCTGAATTTTGTATATCAATGTCTGCATTAGTTAAGTCCATTTTATGTCTTCTGATTGTTCTTGATCCTCTTAAGCAGATCAGCGCAGATCTTAATAAGGCAAATAATAATAATAATAATAATAACAATAATAATAATAATAATTTATTTAAGTGTCTAATGTATTTAGCACTGTTGTGCTAATTGGAGACACTGGAAATAAATAATTAAATATTGTAAATATAACATAAACTGGTCCAAACCTCCATCACGGTCATAGTTTCCTTTGTTTTAACTTGACGAATTATTAATGAATGTGAGAAGTTTAAATCAAACTATGGTCACCTCTTTAGTGGACCTTTTCTTGGTCAGGAGATCTGGTAGTCGCTGGAAGATTGACAGGCACGCTGTTAGCTCCAGAGCAATTTGGTCCATCATGCTGGCGAGTTTCTTCAGTGTTGGTGAAAATTCAACCTGTTAATTAGACAAAGGTAAAACATCAATCAACAAAAGCCAGAATCCACTAGGCATCACTCAAAAAGCCATTTTTTATTGGTTGTTTATCATGAACACGGAGAAATCAGCTTGTAAAAGGTTGTGCAAATGATAAGCAAAAATACCTGATGGTAAGTCTGTTTGGATTACCATTATTTTCCTAAAAAACACAATATTTATCAAAAAAGACTAGGACAAAGTTTGACTGGATCACAATTCCAAGATGGTGGTAAAGAATTGTAATTGATAAGATATACCTTTTAACTTTTTTTAACGCATGAGATTTTTTATCTCCATTAAACCTGAAATTCTGAAGATTTACCGATGGCTTCAAAAGATTGCCGAAGATTTCCAACGACTTACGAAGATTACTAAAGTTTTCCCAACGACTTCTGAAGCTAACCAAAGGTTTAGAACAATTTCAACAACTTCAATTAAAACAGGGCCAACGATTTCTAACCAATCTCGAGCATTATTAAACAGTTCTGAAGATGTTCTGTGTCGCAAACTCAATATGCATAATGGAGTAAGATTAAAGACAATTTTTTGCTGGACTCACCAACTGTTTTTCGCCGAAAAAAAAGATTGAATTTTTATTTCATCGGTTTTAAAGCAATTACACTTGCTATTGTCAGTTAGGCATGAGAAATTGGTCTGAATGCGTGAGATCACAGTTTTAGAGGACGCAAGTGTGAGACTCATGCATAATGTGAGAGAGTTGGCAAGTATAGTAAGAACATTTTCCACTTAGATATTTTGGACAACCTCTTTAACCGTTCCATTTATTTTGAAAATGTTCCAGTTGGTCAAGCCAATTTATCCTACTATTTACCTTCGGACCAAAATTTCCAGAATGTTGAGGTATAAGCAACCATTATCAGAACTAACCTTATCTCCCTCCAGCACGACCTTGACTCTCAGTAGAGGGTTTGGAGCACTTTTGCCATCACCGTTGATGGCTCTAGATAGTTCCTGTAATGACCACTTCACATTCAATCTAAATGCCTCTTCCGCCATGCGATCCATTTTCTCTGTGTAACGAAGCCAATGGGCTTGAACCTGGAGTACAAACAAGCGAAAACTAAGCAAAAGAGAAAGAAACAAATTTGCAGTGTTCTTTTGTGTTATTGATGTACATAGTGATGGGGTTGACTACTCTAAGAAAGGTTTTCAATTGAGTCTGGTTGTTAGACCAAAACCAAAGTAATCACACTGACTCAAGCCAATCACAAACACACAGAAAATCATTTAAGTGAACCAATCAAAACTCCAAGTTATTTCATGTTGTTCACGCAAAGTGAGAGAAAACTTGTGCAAGCGATTGACAATTGATTTTTGTTTCACTGACTGGACGAAACTGAACTGGAGGAAGTTTTTTAAGCCAATCATGAAGCGTAGTATTTACCATTTACTTTTCAGCACAACAATTGAAAACCTCTTTAAAGGCCCGTTTACACGTGCGATTTTTGTCGCGGCAACTCGATGCAATTTTTGTCGCGCTAAAGTTGCATCAAGTTTCAAACATGTTCGAAACCCCTGCAATATCGCGGTGACAAATCGCACTGAAAATCGCACCTGGTTTACACGTGTGATTTTGAAGTTGCAACTTAAAGCGCGACAAAAATTGCATCGAGTTGCCGCGACAAAAATCGCCTGTGTAAACGGGCCATAAAGCTGATTTCCAGTGCGTACTGCGCAGTCTCAGCGCTCTAATGTTTGTGAGTCTCAAATTAGAGGCAAATCGATGTCATTCATTACAAACTGCTTCCCTTATCTTTGAGGCGCATTTAAATTCTTTTTCCAACAGTTCCGTTGAATTTTACAGCTTTTAAGTTTTTTCATCAAGTGATATCAGAAAGAATGAAGCATAAAGCTTCGCATTGAAAAATGGCGGTTGACATGAAACTTTGAATTTACTTCATGTAAGTAGACACGAAATGCTACATTTTGTGATGTTTTGCATGAAACAGAACAAAAGTCGTAAACAAACTCTCGAGAGTGTGCAGATCAGACTGGAAATCATCTTTAAGCAAACATACAATCATGTAATAATGTTCACCCTATAGCCAGTCTATGAATTAATATATTCCCACATTTAAACCATCATTCAACAAAATCAACTGCTGAATGTTAAAAATTCATTTTCAAACGTTATTCAAGGTTTCCTTCCATCAGGAAGGAATAGGCCATTTTACAGTTGTGTGCTTAGTTACCTGGCCATGAATGCAAGTGAGGTTGGAGGTTGCTTTGATACAGACCTCCCTGCTTTTCTCACATAAATGTCAGTTAGTTAGCATAATAACAACTTGATTTGCACAATAAAAGCAGTGAGGTCTCTATCAAAACAAGATCTTCTCCAGCCTCACTGCCATTCAGAGGCCAGGTCACTAAGCCGACAACTGTAACATGGTCTATTGCAATCTACTTGTAAGCATTACATTACCTCTTGTCCATCATGCTTAAAAACCTCGTATGTCTGTTTCATGGTGCCAACAATGTCCACATGAGTGACCTGAAGTCTTGTCTGCACAAGGCTACGGTGATTTTTCTGCAAGACAAAATTACATCTGATCACATAAATTTCCCCATTGAACCAAAATCGTACAACCAGAGACTTCATCATCAAAGTTTCACTCAGAAGCTCAAATACAAAAATTGCCTGATAAACTGCCAGAAAGTTTTTAAAACAGCAGTTATGACAGTTTTAAAAATATCCAGGCTGGTTCATCAGTGTATTACCTGTTCCTCTTCAAACTCCAGATTGTCATAGACTCTCTTGCCATCAATCTTGACTAGTAACATCTCACTGATCTTCTTACAGTTCTTGGAAATGGTTAAGTTTGCATTCTTGTAGTCATCCACAATATCTTGCACCTACAAAATAAAAAAATATAATTTTGCATTGTAGACTGGCACTTCCTTGACAGTTTAGTTTAGTATAGTTCAATGCATTTGTCACCAAAATAGAAGAACAGAATGCACTACACACATTTACACATGTACTACACACATTTTACACATGTACTAAACGCATTTTACACATGTACTACACACATTTTACACATGTACTACACACATTTTACACATGTACTGTACACATTTTACAGATGTCCTACACACATTTTACACATGTACTACACGCATTTTACACATGCACTACACACATTTTACACATGTACTACATGCATTTTACACATGTACTACACACATTTTACACATGTACTACACACATTTTACACATGTACTACACACATTTTACACATGTACTACACACATTTTACACATGTACTACACAAATTTTACACATGTACTACACAAATTTTACACATGTACTACACACATTTTACACATGTACTACACACATTTTACACATGCACTACACACATTTTACACATGTACTACACACATTTTACACATGTACTACACACATTTTACACATGCACTACACACATTTTACACATGTACTACACACATTTTACACATGTACTACACCCATTTTACACATGTACTACACACATTTTACACATGTACTACACACATTTTACACATGTACTTACACACATTTTACACATATGTACTACATCCATTTTACACATGCACTACACACCTTTTACACATGCACTACATGCATTTTACACATGCACTACACCCATTTTACACATGTACTACACACATTTTACACATGTACTACACACATTTTACACATGTACTACACACATTTTACACATGTACTACACACATTTTACACATGTACTACACAAATTTTACACATGTACTACACACATTTTACACATGTACTACACACATTTTACACATGCACTACACACATTTTACACATGTACTACACACATTTTACACATGTACTACACACATTTTACACATGCACTACACACATTTTACACATGTACTACACACATTTTACACATGTACTACACCCATTTTACACATGTACTACACACATTTTACACATGTACTACACACATTTTACACATGTACTTACACACATTTTACACATATGTACTACATCCATTTTACACATGCACTACACACCTTTTACACATGCACTACATGCATTTTACACATGCACTACACCCATTTTACACATGTACTACACACATTTTACACAAGTACTACACGCATTTTACACATGTACTACACACATTTTACACATGTACTACACACATTTTACACATGTACTACACACATTTTACACAAGTACTACACACATTTTACACATGTACTACACACATTTTACACATGTACTACACACATTTTA
>JAHPZR010031556.1:22500-24270 GCA_019787425.1 Platygyra sinensis | reverse complement strand
GAGTGTTTTTTAAGAACATTAACTGTGTATGGTTCATACCTATCCCAGGTGCTGAGGTAGGATTGTAGATGAGAGGCATTAGCTGACATGCCAGCCTTGATACTCGCTTGAATCTTCTTTGTCTCTTCGTCTCTTTCGATAATCACGTACACAGGCTGGACAAAAACACATTAATCCATAAGTTTTGCCTACTTAATTGAAAAGCTTGATTAAGAAAATGGCTGTGGTTGAACACTTCTCAGGGTTCGTACACTTATGACCTGTCAAAATTCCATGACTTTCCATGACTTTTTCCATGACTTTTTGAGATATTCCATGACGTAAGTTAAGCTATTGCCCTCCGGCAGTAGTGTCAAAACAATCATTTATTCAGCTGAAATTACATTTGATTTTTGGACTCGCCAGTTAATTTTTCAACTTTGGATCTTAATGCCTTTCATTCATAGAAAACATACTGATTTTCCATGACTTTCCATGACCTACACCTAAATTTCAGGACTTTCCAGGCCTGGAAAATGAAATTGTAAAATTCCATGACTTTCCAGGTTTTCCATGACCTGTACGAACCCTGCTTCTTGAGACACTTCTACAACTTTGTTGTATATATTTATATCTCCATTTACTAAGTTACTTAATTTGCTTTCTATTTAGGTAAAGGTAAAAGGTAAAGTCTGCATTTGAGCCAAGTGGCCCATCATGCCGGAACTTATCCAAGTTTCTGTAGCATGAAGCAACTGGGAGTATTTCTACTCCCCCCTGGATGGGATGCTAGTCCATCCCAGGGTTACCCCCAGCATTAAATTCGCCGGTACCCATTTATACACCTGGGTGGAGAGGGGCACTGTGAGAGTAAAGTGTCTTGCCCAAGAACACAACACAATGTCCCCGGCCAGGGCTCGAACCCGGAGCACTCTCTCCGGAGTCGAGCGCACTAACCATGAGGCCAGCCCGCCTCCGTCTATTTAATACAGATGACCGAAATTCTTATGGTATCCTATAGATAACTGCCTATTTTTTTTACCCTTATGGTTGTTATCAGCAGCTAATACCTTATTTATAGGCTTCAATTACTGTATTCTTCTTTCATTTTTTGGTATAAACAAAGTCGTTGTTATTGCCTGGAAGTGTTCGAAGGCTTGGAAGATAAGCTGACTTGTTCAGTGTTAAAAATTAGCGTTATATTTCAGGATTTTACTGCCCTTTAAGAGATTGAGCTGGTCAAATATAACCCCTTGGGTTTAATTCAGAAGGGCTTATCATTGCAAAGATTTTGCATCAATCCATTTTATGAGCATGTTTTCTCCATAGTTTTATTTAAGACAATAGATCAAGCATTCAAGATGTATGTAGCATTTGACCACATTACAAAAACACCATGAAGTTCGTCAAAAATACTAGTAACCCTGCACATCCTTTTTTTAAACTCTCTTCTCAGTGTTTGGAAGTGTGATCAAAGGTGGTCTTTCATGTTTCATGTACATGCATTACCAGTAAGTCTATATTCCACATAATATATCAAACATGAGAGAAAGTGTTTAATCCAGATATCCAAACAACCATGAAGAGAGTTGAAAATACAGTGCATTGAGCAGAGTATTTTTGACAAAATTACAGGTGTTTGGACAACCAGTGAAACACTGTCTCGAGTGTTTGATATCTTCTCAATTGAAACAAAAAGTAAGGAGTAAACGGAGAAGTAAAATTGTCAAAATCTATGCTAATTAAGACCGGGTATCCAAATAATAATAATAATAATAATAATAATAATAA
>JAHPZR010031556.1:0-20000 GCA_019787425.1 Platygyra sinensis | reverse complement strand
TTCAGTATCAGACTAGAACAACAGAGTGGTTTGATTTTTTTTCCAGAATGCACTTCGCGAGAGTATTATGTAAAGAATATCATGTGATAGAATGAATTAAACAGATTGTGTTGGTTTAGTTAACTTAGTTGATTCTTTGGATCATATTATCATAAGATGCCTAAATTACTTGACCAGTATGAGTGACACAATTTACAAAAATATATAAAATTTTATTTCATACAATAACGTTCAATGTTATTGTTTTCAATGAGCAGAAATAAAAGAAAGCGGGGGCAGCTTTAGTGATAACTATTACTAGTAATAATAATTTATTTAAGTGTCTAATGTATTTAGCACTGTTGTGCTAATTGGGGACACTGGAAATAAATAACCAAATATTGTAAATATAACATAAACTGGTCCAAACCTCCATCACGGTCATAGTTTCCTTTGTTTTAACTTGACGAATTATTAATGAATGTGAGAAGTTTAAATCAAACTATGGTCACCTCTTTAGTGGACCTTTTCTTGGTCAGGAGATCTGGTAGTCGCTGGAAGATTGACAGGCACGCTGTTAGCTCCAGAGCAATTTGGTCCATCATGCTGGCGAGTTTCTTCAGTGTTGGTGAAAATTCAACCTGTTAATTAGACAAAGGTAAAATATCAATCAACAAAAGCCAGAATCCACTAGACATCACTCAAAAAGCCATTTTTTATTGGTTGTTTATCATGAATACAGAGAAATCAGCTTGTAAAAGGTTGTGCAAATGATAAGCAAAAATACCTGATGGTAAGTCTGTTTGGATTACCATTATTTTCCTAAAAAACACAATATTTATCAAAAAAGACTAGGACAAAGTTTGACTGGATCACAATTCCAAGATGGTGGTAAAGAATTGTAATTGATAAGATGTACCTTTTAACTTTTTTTTAACGCATGAGATTTTTTATCTCCATTAAACCTGAAATTCTGAAGATTTACATGTACCAATGGCTTCAAAAGATTGCCGAAGATTTCCAACGACTTACGAAGATTACTAAAGTTTTCCCAACGACTTCTGAAGCTAACCAAAGGTTTAGAACAATTTCAACAACTTCAATTAAAACAGGGCCAACGATTTCTAACCAATCTCGAGCATTATTAAACAGTTCTGAAGATGTTCTGTGTCGCAAACTCAATATGCATAATGGAGTAAGATTAAAGACAATTTTTTGCTGGACTCACCAACTGTTTTTCGCCGAAAAAAAAGATTGAATTTTTATTTCATCGGTTTTAAAGCAATTACACTTGCTATTGTCAGTTAGGCATTAGAAATTGGTCTGAATGCATGAGATCACAGTTTTAGAGGACGCAAGTGTGAGACTCATGCATAATGTGAGAGAGTTGGCAAGTATAGTAAGAACATTTTCCACTTAGATATTTTGGACAACCTCTTTAACCGTTCCATTTATTTTGAAAATGTTCCAGTTGGTCAAGCCAATTTATCCTACTATTTAAATTCGGACCAAAATTTCCAGAATGTTGAGGTATAAGCAACCATTATCAGAACTAACCTTATCTCCCTCCAGCACGACCTTGACTCTCAGTAGAGGGTTTGGAGCACTTTTGCCATCACCGTTGATGGCTCTAGATAGTTCCTGTAATGACCACTTCACATTCAATCTAAATGCCTCTTCCGCCATGCGATCCATTTTCTCTGTGTAACGAAGCCAATGGGCTTGAACCTGGAGTACAAACAAGCGAAAACTAAGCAAAAGAGAAAGAAACCAGTTTTAAATCCATAAATTTGCAGTGTTCTTTTGTGTTGTTGATTTACATAGTGATGGGGTTGACTACTCTAAGAAAGGTTTTCAATTGAGTCTGGTTGTTAGACCAAAACCAAAGTAATCACACTGACTCAAGCCAATCACAAACACACAGAAAATCATTTAAGTGAACCAATCAAAACTCCAAGTTATTTCATGTTGTTCACGCAAAGTGAGAGAAAACTTGTGCAAGCGATTGACAATTGATTTTCGTTTTACTGACTGGATGAAACTGAACTGGAGGAAGTTTTTTAAGCCAATCATGAAGCGTAGTATTTACCATTTACTTTTCAGCACAACAATTGAAAACCTCTTTAAAGCTGATTTCCAGTGTGTACTGCGCAGTCTCAGCGCTCTAATGTTTGTGAGTCTCAAATTAGAGGCAAATCGATGTCATTCGTTACAAACTGCTTCCCTTATCTTTGAGGCGCATTTAAATTCTTTTTCCAACAGTTTCGTTGAATTTTACAGCTTTTAAGTTTTTTCATCAAGTGATATCAGAAAGAATGAAGCATAAAGCTTCGCATCGAAAAATGGCGGTTGACATGAAACTTTGAATTTACTTCATGTAAGTAGATGCGAAATGCTACATTTTGTGATGTTTTGCATGAAACAGAACAAAAGTCGTCAACAAACTCTCGAGAGTGTGCAGATCGGACTGGAAATCATCTTTAAGCAAACATACAATCATGTAATAATGTTCACCCTATAGCCAGTCTATGAATTAATATATTCCCACATTTAAACCATCATTCAACAAAATCAACTGCTGAATGTTAAAAATTCATTTTCAAACGTTATTCAAGGTTTCCTTCCATCAGGAAGGAATAGGCCATTTTACAGTTGTGTGCTTAGTTACCTGGCCATGAATGCAAGTGAGGTTGGAGGTTGCTTTGATACAGACCTCCCTGCTTTTGTCACATAAATGTCAGTTAGTTAGCATAATAACAACTTGATTTGCACAATAAAAGCAGTGAGGTCTCTATCAAAACAAGATCTTCTCCAGCCTCACCGCCATTCAGAGGCCAGGTCACTAAGCCGACAACTGTAACATGGTCTATTGCAATCTACTTGTAAGCATTACATTACCTCTTGTCCATCATGCTTAAAAACCTCATATGTCTGTTTCATGGTGCCAACAATGTCCACATGAGTGACCTGAAGTCTTGTCTGCACAAGGCTACGGTGATTTTTCTGCAAGACAAAATTACATCTGATCACATAAATTTCCCCATTGAACCAAAATCGGACAACCAGAGACTTCATCATCAAAGTTTCACTCAGAAGCTCAAATACAAAAATTGCCTGATAAACTGCCAGAAAGTTTTTAAAACAGCAGTTATGACAGTTTTAAAAATATCCAGGCCAGTTTATCAGTGTATTACCTGTTCCTCTTCAAACTCCAGATTGTCATAGACTCTCTTGCCATCAATCTTGACTAGTAACATCTCACTGATCTTCTTACAGTTCTTGGAAATGGTTAAGTTTGCATTCTTGTAGTCATCCACAATATCTTGCACCTACAAAATAAAAAAATAAAATTTTGCATTGTAGACTGGCACTTCCTTGACAGTTTAGTTTAGTATAGTTCAATGCATTTGTCACCAAAATAGAAGAACAAAATGCATTTTACACATGTACTACATGGATTTTACACATGCACTACACACATTTTACACATGCACTACACACATTTTACACATCTACTACACACATTTTACACATCTACTACACACATTTTACACATGCACTACACACATTTTACACATGTACTACACACATTTTACACATGTACTACACACATTTTACACATGTACTACACACATTTTACACATGTACTACACACATTTTACACATGCACTACACACATTTTACACATGTACTACATGGATTTTACACATGCACTACACACATTTTACACATGTACTACACACATTTTACACATGTACTACACACATTTTACACATGCACTACACACATTTTACACATCTACTACACACATTTTACACATCCACTACACACATTTTACACATGTACTACACACATTTTACACATGTACTACACACATTTTACACATGTACTACGCACATTTTACACATCTACTACACACATTTTACACATGCACTACACACATTTTACACATGTACTACACACATTTTACACATGTACTACACACATTTTACACATGTATGCACTACACACATTTTACACATGTACTACACGCATTTTACACATGTACTACACACATTTTACACATGCACTACACACATTTTACACATGTACTACACACATTTTACACATGTACTACGCACATTTTACACATCTACTACACACATTTTACACATGCACTACACACATTTTACACATGTACTACACACATTTTACACATGCACTACACACATTTTACACATGTACTACACGCATTTTACACATGTACTACACACATTTTACACATGCACTACACACATTTTACACATGCACTACACACATTTTAGAGATGTACTACACGCATTTTACACAGAGGAGGGTGGACAGGCATCACGTGACAATTTTGTACCAATCAGATTCTTCGCTCAACATGCTAATGGCGGACTCCGAAAATCTTCCAAAAGCAAGAGTAGTGGCCGTAATTTTTGGTTTTCCGTCGTTTGTGGTTAACGAATTGAGTTGGAATCCATCCCAATGATTTGATGTGAAGATATTCTTTCTTGAAAAGTCGAGTTTTAAGAGGTGAGTTTGTTTTAAGTGCTGTTTTTTTTTTCTGTGATTTGAGGGGACCATCGAACAGCTTTTGTTTCCCGTGTGTTAGGCGTGATGTTTTCAAATAGGTGTTTTGTTTTCTTTTTGCTTGCTTTTTGCGTCCAATTTTTTCATTTCCTTGTAGCTTGTTTATTAGACTTTCAATAGGACCGGTCGCCCCCGGTCGCCCCCGCGATCGTTTTTGAGATATTTATGATTGAAAATGTACCATTCTCACGATCAGTAGCAGTAACGAAAAACCGGAAGTAAACATAACATGATGATATTTCTGATGTTTCGGGATCCTCGTGGCTACAAATTCACACGTTTTTGTGTCTCAGACACTTGCGTTTTCAAGTATTGCTGCTGGTTTTAAATCGAGGCCGATATTTTCCATGAGCAATCCTGCAAAGCGGGGACATGCGCCACCGAGTGGTGAAAAACAGCTACTGCACATCAGGCAACATGAGGGGAACCCTTGTTCCAGTCAGAAATAAAGCCACCGGTGGGAATTTCTGAAGTTTCAGCCATACTTACTCGATCGAATTCCCATGACATTTAAGATGACAATTGTCTGAATAAAAGTGTTTGACTCTGTTTACATCAGAAAAGCAGCCATTGTCATAACCAGTGGACTGACCCTGAAATCTGGGAACTGATTGAGTACATTACATTGTATCATGCACCGAATGAAGACAGCAGTTATGTTTGGTCGATTCACAAATGGCAGGACTTTTGAGAAAATTGCTCTCTGGCTGTGATGCAATGCACTGGGAAAAGTAGGAGAAGTTGTAAGTGTAATTCTGTTTTGACACATTCAAGGAATCTTTTATTTTCCATACCTATTTCACTGAGCGTTTTGAATATATATTCCATTATATATTATTTGATTTTATATATTTCTACAATACTTATGTTAAACAGTTGCATGTAAGCCATTGATGATGTTTTAAAAGATATCATGACAAATGCAGGTCCTGTGAAATACCAGGTCATGGCTTATTACCATGCCATGTCATACAAAAATTTTATCTTTTGCTTATTGTTTCTTTGCTTTCTTTTTAGCCTCCTTGTAATCTATATTTCATCATTTATCTAGGCATAGTTCAATATTTTTTGTAATTGTTGTTCTCATCAGAGATTCGAGTATACACAAATGTTGATTTCCTGGTATTACTAACTCAAAACTGGTGTTACAACCTCAGGAGCTGTGTAAAGAAAAGACAAAGTCCATCTTCATATGCTGTCTCTGCAATGTGGTACCTTTGAGTAAGCTTGATGAATTTGTTTTTATGAGGAGAAAAAAGGTTCAAATATTGTCATGTTTTGGACATCTCTTCTGCGAAATGTTATAATTTTAGCATATAATTGTGTAAATTGATGCATTTCTTGATTGCCAGTATTAGGCTGTAATATAATGTTGATAGTAAAGTGCAATAAAAAGATTTATTATTCATTCAAAATATTTTCCCGTTTCTGATTGGTTAAAAACACATTCATAATTCACCATAACCAGCTGCTGTTTACCAAATTTGGAAAGAATCTTCGTCATATTGAATCAATGACGTCAAAAGTGCAGCCCGCTGAAAATTATTGAACCGATGACGTCAAAAGTGCAGCCTGCCGCAGGTTATTGAACCGTTGACCGAGAAAACCTGGGGACAAAATTGTGGTTTTTTTGGTGAGCAGAAAAACAAAGAGCGAAATGGCGAAACTCCTTTAAGAACGTGGAAATATTTTGAATGAATAATAAAGCAATTATTGAATTCGGCTTTCGTAGGATATGAAGAATTCTGCAGATCTCGGAGAGTGTTATCCACCTCGGCCTTCGGCCTCTGTGGATAACACTCTCCTTGATCTGCAGAATTCTTCATATCCTACTCAGCCTCATTCAATAATTGCTAAATCTTTGTTTGTACAGCTATTTGTTTGTTGTCATCTTTTTTGCCTATGTGCAGATGTTATGTACCTACTGTGGTGTTAAGGGAGATAAATAACCGACTATACACACCATGTAACGCAGCCAACTAAAAACCAATTAATGGCGGATACTGAAATACACCCTGATTGGCCAAAGCATATTGTAAAACCATGTGACACGAGGGACCCAATCAACATTCATAACACCTATCTCATTTTGGTTCAAGGCCTGGTTCAAAATCACTTTTGTGGTTGTCCAGATTTACTGAATGATTATTGATGTTGTTAGTATTCAGGAGGAATAACTTAATTAGCCCCAGGCCCTCTGAACTGACTCCAGACCTGTCAGTTGTTGATGGACATCAGCTGCCATCTGATGCCCCTGCCAACCCCCCCCCCCTCCCCCCCCAATTGGGTCTCTGCTTGGGTCCCCAGAACCTCTGTCTAGTAATAAAGATGCCCAAACTGTTACACTGGCTCTCGGTCTTTTGTGTTGAGATACCAGGGAAAGGACATCAGTGATTAGTTTTCCACAAAGACAACCCGTATTTTAAAGGCAATAAAGATAGAAGATAACTGTTCCCTAAATAATAGTCAACTGTAGTTTTCAGAAACTGGGTAAATCTTAAAACAGTGAATATTCTGGTTATGGTAAGTATTCAGTCCTGGGTCAATGGACTTATGGACTTAATAATGGACTTATGACATTATTTTATCAGCAAAATTATTATTTGATGCCCTATTCTCTCCAAGGACAGACCAGGATTTTCATTTAGACCATTTTAGAACTTTAGTGTAGTATAATCCTTGTTATGGTAAGTATACAGTCCTGGTCTATGGACTTAGACATTTATCAGCAAAATTATTATTTGATGCCCTATTCTCTCCAAGGACAGATCAGGATTTTCATTTAAAATAGAAGTGACCATTTTAGAACTTTGGTGTGGTATAATCCTTGTTATGGTAAGTATACAGTCCTGGGTCTATGGACTTAGACATTTATCAGCAAAATTATTATTTGATGCCCTATTCTCTCCAACGACAAACCAGGATTTTCATTTAAAATAGAAGTGACCATTTCAGAACTTTGGTGTGGTATGGCTGCATGCCTAATCTCAATTTGCAATCAGTGCACTGATAATTGAGTGCATGAAGTGATACACTAATAACCAACAATTCCTTGTGACAAAATTGTAATACCCTCATCATCTAGGAAAATGTCTTCTAGTTCTGCTCATAAATATAAAGAATTACACTTTTGGGACACATGCATGGCCTAGCTAGAGTACTTTCAAAGTTTGGACCGCAAATTGGACTATCTCTTTCTCACATTGTCAGCTAAATAAGCCCTATGTTACTGGAAATTTTGTGTACATATGCAAAAACTATTCATTGTCACTAAAATTGAAATAATTCATAACAGTTAATAGATGTAAGGCCTGGGTTTCAAATTAATTAATGGCATATTTTAATTCTGATGACCTGGGTAACTGGTCTTTTTTGCAGAGTATTCCAAATTAAACGAGAGATTCACCCCATTAACCAGTACGAATGGAAGAGTGCACAAACCATTTTTCGGTAGTACAGGAAGGTACAACTGTACTGCACTATAGTCCCAGGCTATGATACATACATATATGAGTTGACATAAGTTGACACAGTACACAAAAAGCCCGAAAAGTTCCGATGTAAATAACCCAAAATCTCTTCAGTTCACAGTAAAAGAAAAGAGAGTACAATTTTTGAGCCATAAACAAAAATGTAACCTTAAACATTAACACAGAAGTAGTCGCATCCAAGCTTTCATTTGCTGAATATATTATACGCTAAGAATCGTAAAGCTGCATTACTCGGGAAGCACAATCATTCGCGTTTCGATAAACGTTTAAAAGTGACAGGATATAGAGAGAAAATAGCGGCATATATCCATCTGCGTCTGTAGGACTGATCGATCACGCGTGGACTCGTCTTCACTCTGGTTCTCGATCGCAAAAACACTCGTATTTTATCGTCTTCAGCGATCATCATGTGTTGGTAAGGTAATCCGAAGAATTGAGGAGCAAAATAACATTCAACGTACAGCATTTACATCGAAAAGAAGAAAGAAATTCCAATTTTCACGGATCTTCGATTGCCTCTCCGGAGGTCCGAACAGCATGAGAGATCGTGTAAACTGAAGCATTTTGTAAGATTGACCCATGATGCAGTTCGGCGCGTGTCCAACCTCCTCTGCATTTTACACATGTACTACATGGATTTTACACATGCACTATACACATTTTACACATGTACTACACACATTTTACACATGCACTACACACATTTCACACATGTACTACACACATTTTACACATGTACTACGCACATTTTACACATCTACTACACACATTTTACACATGCACTACACACATTTTACACATGTACTACACACATTTTACACATGCACTACACACATTTTACACATGTACTACACACATTTTACACATGCACTACACACATTTTAGAGATGTACTACACGCATTTTACACATGTACTACATGGATTTTACACATGCACTATACACATTTTACACATGTACTACACACATTTTACACATGCACTACACACATTTTACACATGTACTACACGCATTTTACACATGTACTACATGGATTTTACACATGCACTATACACATTTTACACATGTACTACACACATTTTACACATGCACTACACACATTTTAGAGATGTACTACACGCATTTTACACATGTACTACATGGATTTTACACATGCACTACACACATTTTACACATGTACTACACACATTTTACACATGTACTACACACATTTTACACATGTACTACACACATTTTAGAGATGTACTACACGCATTTTACACATGTACTACATGGATTTTACACATGCACTATACACATTTTACACATGTACTACACACATTTTACACATGCACTACACACATTTTAGAGATGTACTACATGGATTTTACACATGCACTACACACATTTTACACATGTACTACACACATTTTACACATGTACTACACGCATTTTACACATGTACTACATGGATTTTACACATGCACTACACACATTTTACACATGTACTACACACATTTTACACATGTACTACACACATTTTACACATGTACTACGCACATTTTACACATCTACTACACACATTTTACACATGCACTACACACATTTTACACATGTACTACACACATTTTACACATGCACTACACACATTTTACACATGCACTACACACATTTTACACATGTACTACACACATTTTACACATGCACTACACACATTTTACACATGTACTACACACATTTTACACATGCACTACACACATTTTACACATGTACTACACACATTTTACACATGTACTACACACATTTTACACATGTACAGTACCGCTCAGAAATAAGCGAATCAAAACATGCGCGAAATACGCGAATGCTCATACGCGTATACGCGTATGCCCATAAGCGTATACGCGTATGGCCATACGCGTATACGCGTATACAAAGTATACGCGTATGCTCATTAGTATTTATGAGCTAGCTTATTGTTGCTTTCTTTGTAATACTGCAGTTGAATGTTGTTTCAATGGCCTGGTAATACTGGGATTATATGGGCTGACTAAATCGCTACGTGCCAAATACGGTAGCACTAGCCACAAAATTTTTTATATAGAATGCGTTCTGTAGCGTTACAATAACTTTATTGCAATAAACTTTCGTTGCACAACATACCCGGAAAAACTTGTACTCGGGTTTCCATCAGAAAATTTTACCGTTTGTTTTAATCATTGACTTCATCTTGCTCCAAAGAGAACCATTTCACATCTTGTCGTGACGCTTCGAAAAACGGCAGATACAAAACCAACTAGCCGTCGCCTGTCGACAAGATTCACTGCAGTAAAGTTTCACGGTGCATCATAAATACTTCAATAAAACATTGTTTTGCAGATGGAGATCATTTCATGGTTGAAATCACCGATTTATGCTAAATAGAACCAGAGGACGCCATCAAAATTTTCGAATGCTAGACAACTCGCCCCCAAGACAATTCGCCCCAGACTACTCGCCCCACACTTAAGACAACTCGCCCCACGCTTAAGACAACTCGCCCCACACTTGAGACAACTCGCCCCACACTTGAGACAACTCGCCCCACATTTGTGACAACTCGCCCAACATTTGAGAAAACTCGCCCCGGACTACTCGCCCACAATCTCGATATATGTATTTGCAAGTGAATACGTGAACCAAATAGGTAATCAATCGAGGTTAAAAATCGAGGTTAAAAATACCACGCGCAACTTCGTGTTCAAAAACGTTGCTTCACTTTTTGAATATTAAAACTTATGTTGGATTGCGTGTTTGAAGCGTGACTACACATGTGAATAACAAATACTCAATTGAGGCTTCGTGTTCAAAAGCGTTGCTTCACTTTGTGAATAAAAACTAAACTTTGATTGCGTGTTTGAAGTGGTTTCGCACGTGAATACCAAATAAAGAATCAATCGAGGCTTCGTGCTCAAAAGCGTTGCTTCACTTTGTGAATAGAAATTAACTTGAATCATAGTATGGAATAGTAATTGTGTGTTTGAAGCGTGGCTACACTAAATTAAAAATACAAAGTTAATTGGAGGGGTTGATAGTTGGTCATTGACTTTTGTAGAGTTGTTGGCTCCTAAAAGAGCCGTTGTTTTGCATTGCATTGCCGAATTGTCCTGAGACTGGGGGCGAATTGTCCAGAGACTGGGGGCGAATCGTCCAGGGCTAATTGTCTTTGGGGCGAGTTGTCCAGATACCAAATTTTCACTACACTTCTTGCTGCGCAACGCTTCAGTCGACAATAAGCAAGCGACTCTCCGGCGCGTACCGAAAGATAAACGTCTTGAAAAGTTTCTTTTGCAAAAAAAGGTAATACCTGTTCGCGGCGCATCATAAAAACTTCAATGAAACATCGTTTCTGTGGATAGAGATCATTTCACCGTTCAAGAAAACTCATCATCCGTTCGAACGGCTCAAGCTGTCCGTTCGAGAAAATTCATCAGGCGTCCGAACGGCTCGAGCTCTCCGTTCAAAATAAATCAATATCAGCCGTTCGAACGGCTCGAGCTTTCGTTCAAGAAAGTAATTCATCGGCCGTTCGAATGGCTCTACCACAAAAAAAAAAACAATACTTTTTCCTTTGGAAGCAGTGTTACATTTCACGAACAGTCGTCACGTTTCTGTCCTTTGTTTACCTTCGCTTAATAAAGCTCATTCTGTCCGGAATGTACACAGGATAGAATTTAATTTGAGAACCTCGCTTCTGTAGGCGACTTTCAAGCTTCCTTGATTACCGTATGTTTAGCTCAGCTTGCAGAGGGCTTTTTTTTCTTTCAAGCGGTTTTCAAACAGCTTCTAAACGGAATTCCGTTCGAAAACGGAAAGCCAATAAAGCGCGTTTTTGCGTGAAAGGTCATTAGCCGTTCATCCCTTCGACCTTATCCGTTCGAAAAACATTTCGCTTCGATATATTGCTCGATCTTAAAGCAATAAAAAGATCGTGACGCGGCTTTTCCGCTGTGACACTATCTACACGGCCTTGCTAGACTTTATCGGAGTGTCTCCCGTGAACTTCGCGGGAAAATGAAATGTATGCTTAGCGGACGATATTCTTTTGCTAAACAGGGAGAAAACCAAGCAGTCGTTGCAGGTAGGCAGTGATAATTACTCGACCGGTGGCTAACTGGTAAATCTTCAAAGCGAACTAGATTGGAAATTTGATAGCTTCATTGAAGATGTTTTTACAATATGCAAATTTGGCTGTAATCGAACGGCTTTCGCTTTTTGAGTTTTCCTAACAAAGCTAGTCATTGTTTTGTCCAACAATACTTCACAAAAGAAACAGTTAGAGATGAATAACAAAGAACTACCTATACGCGTATTTGTATACGCGTATACGCGTATTGTCATACGCGTATACGCGTATAGACTGCGTATGCGAAGTTCGCTTATTTCTGAGCGGTACTGCACTACGCACATTTTACACATCTACTACACACATTTTACACATGCACTACACACATTTTACACATGTACTACACACATTTTACACATGCACTACACACATTTTACACATGTACTACACGCATTTTACACATGTACTACACACATTTTACACATGCACTACACACATTTTACACATGCACTACACACATTTTAGAGATGTACTACACGCATTTTACACATGTACTACATGGATTTTACACATGCACTATACACATTTTACACATGTACTACACACATTTTACACATGCACTACACACATTTTACACATGTACTACACGCATTTTACACATGTACTACATGGATTTTACACATGCACTACACACATTTTACACATCTACTACACACATTTTACACATGTACTACATGGATTTTACACATGCACTATACACATTTTACACATGTACTACACACATTTTACACATGCACTACACACATTTTACACATGTACTACACGCATTTTACACATGTACTACATGGATTTTACACATGCACTACACACATTTTACACATCTACCACACACATTTTACACATGTACTACACGCATTTTACACAAGTACTACACGCATTTTACACATGTACCACACACATTTTACACATGTACATGTACTACACACATTTTACACATATACAACACACATTTTACACATGTACCACAGGCATTTTATTCATTTAACCTACACACATTTTTACACAAATACATGAATTTTACATACATGAATTTTACATGCATGTTACAAGTGCTGCAATCCCTTTGCCTGTGCAAAACTTTTCAAAGTTGGCACATGAAAACAGGTTGGTGAGCAAGGACGGGTTGCTAACACATGTTGACTTCCACTAATATCCAAAGGGCACCCTCCTTTACTACAAAATTAATAAATCTTGAAGTCTTCTCTCACCTTGCTACAGTTATTTCTGCACTCTCCAATGAAGTAATCAGAGATTCCTTTTGATGCCCAAGTGAGCTTGGTCAGGCCAGGATGGATTTTCTTGTCCAGGGACCTGATTCTTTCTCTGAACAATCCACGCTCTTCCGGGGACAAAACAGCTATGATCCTGAAAACAGGACACAACAAAAGGTTAATCATTTACATGTACAACAACTTTTCTTAGGCCGGAAAACTTACCACACCTTGGGTATCATTAATACAATTTCAGGGCTGGACAGACAATTCAATTTACATACTGTAGCCACTGTAAGCAAATTGCACAATGTCCAGGCCTTAAATCACTTAACTTTCATAGAGGGTCTGTCCACCAACAAATCATGAGCCTAAAGAAAACCAGTCAAAACTTCTGGGAAATAACTACCCCATGACAAACTCTAGTAAAAGATCCACTGATTCTCCACATTGCTTTAAAACACTTAAGATTCTACAGATAAGGCTAAAATGAATTTAAGCACTGGAGCTCCCCTTCACCTTCCTTATTTATTTATTTATTTATTTATTATTTATTTATTACTTATTTATTTATTTATTTATTTATTTATTCATTCATTTACCTTATTTCTTCTCATTGATGTAATTGCTTTGTGTTTAAATCAACGTAGTGTAGTGTAAGTAAATAGTATAGCTGTATTGTAAGTTGTGTACTTGTGCCGTAATTAAAAAATAGATTGCAAAGGAAAAAAACAAAAAGATTCCACAGATAAATACTATCCTCTGGCTGTTATTTTCAACTAGTTATCTAAGGAACAAACTGTTGTAGTCTCGGACAACAAGTAGTACATTTCTCGGAGTATTCTTAGATCTTCCTTCTTCATGTACAGATCCGACACATAGTGAGGGGTCTCAAACATCAACTCTCCCAGTAGTGAATTTCGTTAAACAACTTAATAAGAGTCCTAAGGGTGTAAGAAAAAATGATATAGATCATTCAAATAATTAACTACCATGGAACTCTATTAATCCAGTCCCAGTGGGCCAAAATCTCTGGCCATATGTAAAAGAGGGTGGATATATTAATTGCACTTTAAAAGTGCACCTAACCCCAAAATATTTTCTTCGCTTAATGTCCAAACGCACTGTGCCTTTTAAACTAAATCTTGACTTTTTATAGGCTGTAAAAGTTACGAAATCTAGCCATCATCTGTTGCACGACGAGCTAGTAAGGGGCATGGTCTATTCCTGGTTTGACATCACAGATGGATTTGCATCTGGCAAGTCAAACCAGGAATAGACCCTTACCCCTTACTGCTTGGTTATGCAAGAGACAATGGCCAGATTTGTAACTTTTACAGCCTGCAAAAAGTCAAGATTACGGTTAAAAAGAAGCAAAAAGGTACAATGCATTTTTCAAACAGGTGCAAAGATTTATTTAAGTGAAAAAAATATTTTGGGGTTAGGTGCAGTTTAGAAGGGTTCTTTAAATAAGAAAGTAACCAAATGAGCTTTCTTTGGGTGAGAATAAAGTGGCCTTAATATTAAAATGGCCTTGGTAAAAGGGGTCACCTCAAGTAGGATTCCACTGACTGTATACTAGTTACATTGAAAGTTTCATTTACTATAATGTTTAATCACAAATTAAATACAGAACAAAGCTAAACTTTCTGTAGTGTTTATTATTTTAGAAACTGATAAGTTCTGCGCGCAGTCACTGTTATCATTGATGCAAAGGAACTTGGCTGAGTGAGAAAAGCAAAATAAAGAGAGATGATTACTCTTGTTCTGATGACAATCGATCCCCCGATGACTTCAACTTCTTACAATGGTGACAAGCATATTCTTTCAACAGACTTAGCTTTGGATAAAGAGAACAAGGCATTTTGGAGGTGACAACAGGCTGGCAGACTGATGCGAGTGGCAAATACTGTCATTGGTCCAAGCATTGACAGTGAATGGTTATAGTACATTAATTTTGTATGTGCAAGAACAAGTTATGCAATCAAGATCAATATGAATTCCTTGTCCAAACAAATAGATTTATAAGACAATAAGGAGTAATGAAACAGCAAATGGAAAATTAACCTGTCAAAATTGAGATCAAGAGTCCCAGATCTGTCAAGGCTGCGTCGCATCAGAGGAATTTCTAGTAGCCTGGTAGCCTCTTTGTCAACAGTTGATGTCCATTCATTGAAAGTCTTTCTCACAAACTCGTCAAGGGCCTGCAGAATAGCAAAATGGTCAGAAATGCACATGACATACAGTACATCGTACTTACAGTGCTTCAATGACTGAAATTATGAGGACACATGACTTTAGCACAGCTTTTCTTCAATTGTAAATTTAACATCAAAACACCGTACATGTACTTTAGAAGATAGAAGGGAACATTTTTTAATAGGGATGTACATACACTGTACCTTGACCTGGATGTTTAGAATATTCAATATTATGAAATTTATCTTCATTCTGTCATCCTGGGCTGGGTTGTTTGAAAGCCAGTTAATGAATGAATGAATGAATGAATGAATGAATGAATGTGTATTTATATACCGCACATATCACATATCGTCTCATGGCGGTTAACAATTCTTATTGAGTGAGATCGAACGTCAGCTTGTGAAGGCACCTCTGGCTGCCGCTATCAGTTCATAAATTACATGTATTTGATCTCACTCACCCACTCAACCCATGCATGAAATGTAGGATGAAAGTTGAGATAGACCACCACACCGGGAGCTATGTGCCCTACTCTTTTCGATAAGTGTGTGGGTTCTTTAACGTCCCCTGCTAACCATGTAACACTTCCCCAGGATTAAAAGTTGCCCAAAGTATTCATTTTTCTTGCGATTTTTTTCCGCTTCTAAGTTGTATTATGTAGTTTGAGATTATTCAAACTCAAAACAGAAGAACAAACATTATAAACAGGAAACGTCACTGAAAAGTTACAAAACTTAAATCAAAATTCTCGCTAATTCTTGGTTAACTTGATCAGGCTTTGAAAAAGCTGGTCCTGTATTCTAAGGGCCGATACTTAACAATATCACAAGCACTCCCTACACTCAGGTGTTTAAACTGTTATCAAAACATTGAAGAAACAATCTGATAGAATGCCAAGAGAAAAATGTCATCAATAAATAGCTGTATGTAACTACTATCCCATTTAATCAACAAAGCAATACTGCGAAATTCTATATAGCTAATGCATACAGTGTACAAGAGAAATCTGAGTCAGGTGTGTAAACCACTGATCAGCATAATAAAAGAAAGTGCCTCACTTCCTTTGAAATTGAGGACTTTCTCTGAAATTGTGCAAAAAAAAACTTGATAGCTGATGAAGTGTGAATTCTAGCCATCACTGACCTCTACAAGTAAATAACATATGCATGTACCTGGGCCAGTTGTTGATATTGTGATCTGATTTCTTCGCCAGTTCCGATCAATGGCAAAAAGAAGGATTTTTTCAAAACCTATAAAACAGGTGAAACATCTGCATAAACAAGGTGTAATAATAACTTGTATTTAGTCTATAAATTAGGTTTGCAGGGTTGTCATGAAGTTTTGATACATATGCACCCGTAAGAAACTTGTCGCTCTATAGATGGATAGTATCAATTACAGGCAAGTTGACCCATAAGACAGTAACATTGATCAAGAGTCCTTCTCAAACTCATTAACAATTCATCAAGTTAAAACAAAGAAAAAGGAGGTTTGGATACCCAATCTTAATTAGTATAGATTTTGATGATTTTCCCTCTCCATTTACTCCTTAGTTTTTGTTTCGATTGAGAAGATATATCAAACACGAGCGACAGTGTTTCATTGGCTATCCAAACACCTGGAATTTCATCAAAAATACTCCGCTGTGCATCATATTTTCAACTCTCTTCTCGGCGTTTGGATATCGTGATGAAACACTGTCGCTCATGTTGGATATATCACATCAAGCATGGTCAGCTGTAACAGGTGCTATAAGTTATTATGGCTCTCTTTGGCAACCCTGGGTTTGAAATGACGTTGATCAAGATCTTACATTCATTGGCCGGTCAATGCGTCTCTTGAGCATCCTTGCCCAGGCGGCTGATCCTGCATAACGTGGATACATGGGCGGCAAGTCCACAGTTTTGGTGTTGAATTCTTTTTTCACCAGGTTCAATTCTTCATTGAAGAGCTGGTACACTTCCACTGTTTTCTTGTCGATTGTGCGCCGGATAGCCTGCAAACAGGAATAAATGGAAAGGTGATTAATTAAAGTCCTACAAACCTTCTGATACAATAATAGCTAAAAATAATCATTATCGAGTATGTAAAACTCCAGACGAAACTAGATAACTAGATTTAAACCTTTCCCACACAGCTGGGCATTACCAGTACTTTACAGCTTTACTCATTTCTCTTTTGAGACTGAATTCTTGACAAGTGAATCTACATGTAGCAATGTCAGCCCACCAAAACACAAAAAAGAACCTAGGTAGTCACAACTACCACAAAATGCAATTATTAATATAATAATTATTATTCAATAACCAAATGAATACATATCTTCATTCTTAGACATTTTTAAAATACTATATAAATATTTTCAAAACTGTTTTACCTCTCTTGATGACAAATGCTGGAATATATCCATAATTTCTACACCTTCCTGGACAGTGGTTATTGTCTCAAAAGCAGAGGATATCAAATTCTGAACCATGACTTCCAGGTCCTTCACTCCAGCACGGAATCTGTTGTAATCATCATGCCATGTTGTTGCCTGTTGTGCAAAACATGATTTTAAAGAGGTCTTTCTTATCCACAAAAAAAGGTTCCTCTGATAACATTAGGCAGGTCCCCCTTTGGTAACACTTTTCGCTCCTAGGGGTGCATCTTTAAAACAAAGTCCTCATAAACAATAAATGTCCAGTAATGCTTGCCAGCCTAAGAAGAAAGATTTGAGGCAAAAGGTCTCTTCTTAGCCAGACACACATGGATTTACATGAAAGAGATGATATGTTAATTGAGTGTTCCACTACGTACACTTGATCCAAAGAATCAAAGCTATAGCTCCAGTTGTTCGAAAAGACTAGACAATGCTATTTTATTAGGTAAATCCTATTCATCGGTAAGCTGTAACAAAACAAAACCAGTCGATTGCTACAGGGCTGCCGTTAAGTTTTGATCCACCTGTCGCCTTGATTCTCTCGCTGTAGCAACTTGTACTCGTATGAGGAATTGCGTCAACCCAGGCAAATTGATCAGTAAACTCAAGAGCCCATCTTAAGATAATGATTTGCACCGTAATAAGTTGGTGTTGAAGGATCCTAGCAAAGAGCCTTTTTGGACCTTACCAAGGATCCTTGGTGAGATCTGATAAAATCCTTGAAGATCCTTGCAAGGGATCTCAGCAAAGACCTTTGCAAGATCCTTGAAAAGATTGCTCAAAGATCTTTGAAAGTCGCATATAATCATCAAGGATCTTGAAAGATCTACCAAAGATTCCTTTTCGGGATCTTACCAAGGATCCTTGCAAGATTTGATTAAAATCCTTGAAGATCCTGAAGGATTCTTAGCAAAGATCTTTCATAAGATCCTTGCAAAGATTCCCCAAAGATCTTTGAAAGATTACAGAACCCTCAAGGATCTTAAAGGATCCTATCAAACATCCTCGAAAGATCTTTGAAATTCTTTGAAGATCTTCCAAAGATCGTTTAAAGATTCCTAATTGTTAAAGACGATCCTTAAATGGATCATTATCTTTAACGATCTCACTCGCAGACACCCGGGTCTGAGCTCAAATGCTGACTACAGAATCTTTAAGAAACATTTTTTTCAAGTTACTGTCCTGTGCTCTCCCTTACCCACTCAGGTAAGTGAACACAATCATAAGGAACACTACATGTAAAACAAATACTGCAGATAGCTAGATCTTGATACATTAACATCCAAAAATAGTTTCTTCACACTCCTTGAGGATCTGGAGATTCTTTTCAAATGTGTTCAATCTTAGCAGGCGTCTGACAACCTCTGAGACTCCCGCACACCAGGAGCATGGCAAGAGGGTCGCTTCTCTCCATCATACATTCTTAGAACAGTGGATTGTCACCTCCACAAACCTGAAGGGGAAATTCAACAAAATTAATATCAGCAAAGTTTGGAAACAATATTACATGGCCATCGTATATTTGACTAATTATAAAAATTTAAAATGGTCTCATCGGATTTTCTGGCCTCTACAGAACTGTTTTGATCACACAAAACTTAATTAACCGCATGTTGTTCATTGACCGCGTCACGGAGGCTTTACGGGCTCTGTGCTGATCTGCATGCATTAGATGTTCAAGGGGTGGTGTTGGGGGTTCCTGCACTTAAGCAAGCGAAGAGTTGAATTGTTTCTGGCTGAATCCTACACCTGGATGCCCATTGATGATTGGTATATATCCAGCAGCAGGGGCAAGGGGGGAAAAGGTTGATTCCCCGCAAACTGCAACTCAGACTGTGTACATGTCAAGCCCTCAAGCAACATGATACAGATATTATGTGTGTTTTTATTGACCAAGGTGATGTCAACGATGGCTGATATTGACCAAGCTGTTTTGCGGGTTATAGATCGAGATGG
>JAHPZR010031555.1:0-23161 GCA_019787425.1 Platygyra sinensis | reverse complement strand
CGATTTGATCGCTCGCACGCCCGCAAGGTATCGACGTTTTTCCCGCAAACGCTCATGGGAGGCCAGCAAAGCGACACGGGCGCGAGGACTTGCGGGATCGGCATCTTTGCCACGAGCTTTGTCCTTGGTTTAGATCTCGAGTTCAAGCGTCCGTGAAAAGCGTTTGTATTTGCCGGCCTCCATTACTATTTCAGCGCGATCAAATAAGTTCGCTTCGAAATGGCCGAGATTATGATCTAAAACAAATTGAAAACACTTTCAGAGATCCTGAAGATGGATTTTGGGGGAAAAACAGCTCAGAGAGTCCTGAAGTATACTAGATCGAAATTCGAGGCCAGTGTGGTTCATTTGCGACTAAATAGCTAAGTCAGTATAGTACCTTCCGATCGTCAGAATTACCCAAGGATAACAATAAGGTGACAGGCCTGCGCGACTCCCATTCACGTGTAGTAGCCGCTTAGGAAGTTTTGCCCCTTTTGTATGGTACGATCGGAGGATCTTTGAATATTTCGCTAAGCACTAATCCTGTGTTTTCAGGGAGACATTTCGTCAGAGTAAAGCCGTTAGAGGTCATATTTCTGTGTGGCTTCCACTGTTATCCGCTTGTAATTTGCAGAGTTTGACACCTCTGTTATTTTGCCAGTTCTTTTCTCTTGATATTGCAAGATATGTTTTAGGTTCTCTCAAATGTTAGCTCTGGAGGAACAAAAGTTTGAAATATTCCTTTGGCATCTCGTTTATTTGGATGGCTTATTTTCACTGAGTAATCTTACGGCAGGGATCCAAATGTAAATGTTTTGCGGCGTTTTCATTGGGGACAAAAGCTTGACTCTAATTTGCATATATGGCGACTGTAATGCGATACTTTAGTTTACATTTCACTTCTGTTGTGCTTTCAGTTAGCTTTCGAGATACGTTTGTTCGTACACTCTTTTCTTTTCTAAGGATGTTGTATTTCCGGCCCAGGCTGAATATTCTTATTTTTCTGCCGATTTTAGGCTGAAAATATTCTTGTATTATTCTTACATTATAGCTTATAGCATTTTCGTTTTATTTAGAATTTGTTAGGCTATCAATTACAAGTGTTTGGTTCCTGGATCTGGATCGCGTTCAGTACATTGTGGATGCGCTCTGGACAACACTTTTCGTAGCGAGGCCAAGATGTCACGTCAAAATATATTCTTTTAGAAAACAGTCCTACAAAAGCACGCGCGCTGATTGGTTAAAAATCGTGTTTGTATAACTCGATGGAGACACAGAACTAGCGCGCGCTGTTGACGTAGTGATGGCGCGAGCAAAGAGAATTTACATTTTGATGATCAAAGTTAACAAGTTGTTTTCCTTTTTCTCGTTGTGGTGTTTTCTAAAAGAAATAGAAAACATGTACTCCGTGTTTCTATCGAGTTATACAAACACTCGTGAAAGTTTGGGAGAACTCGAAAAAGCTGTGGAAACACTCGCCTTCGGCTCGTGTTCCCACAGCATTTCTCGTTCTCCCAAACTTCCACTCGTGTTTGTATAACTCGATAGAAACACGGTACATGTTTTCTATTTCTTAAATATAAAAAAAAGTGCATATCAAGACAGTTGGTTTTTTTTTTTTCAGTATCAGACTAGAACAACAGAGTGGTTTGATTTTTTTTCCAGAATGCACTTCGCGAGAGTATTATGTAAAGAATATCATGTGATAGAATGAATTAAACAGATTGTGTTGGTTTAGTTAACTTAGTTGATTCTTTGGATCATATTATCATAAGATGCCTAAATTACTTGACCAGTATGAGTGACACAATTTACAAAAATATATAAAATTTTATTTCATACAATAACGTTCAATGTTATTGTTTTCAATGAGCAGAAATAAAAGAAAGCGGGGGCAGCTTTAGTGATAACTATTACTAGTAATAATAATTTATTTAAGTGTCTAATGTATTTAGCACTGTTGTGCTAATTGGGGACACTGGAAATAAATAACCAAATATTGTAAATATAACATAAACTGGTCCAAACCTCCATCACGGTCATAGTTTCCTTTGTTTTAACTTGACGAATTATTAATGAATGTGAGAAGTTTAAATCAAACTATGGTCACCTCTTTAGTGGACCTTTTCTTGGTCAGGAGATCTGGTAGTCGCTGGAAGATTGACAGGCACGCTGTTAGCTCCAGAGCAATTTGGTCCATCATGCTGGCGAGTTTCTTCAGTGTTGGTGAAAATTCAACCTGTTAATTAGACAAAGGTAAAATATCAATCAACAAAAGCCAGAATCCACTAGACATCACTCAAAAAGCCATTTTTTATTGGTTGTTTATCATGAATACAGAGAAATCAGCTTGTAAAAGGTTGTGCAAATGATAAGCAAAAATACCTGATGGTAAGTCTGTTTGGATTACCATTATTTTCCTAAAAAACACAATATTTATCAAAAAAGACTAGGACAAAGTTTGACTGGATCACAATTCCAAGATGGTGGTAAAGAATTGTAATTGATAAGATGTACCTTTTAACTTTTTTTTAACGCATGAGATTTTTTATCTCCATTAAACCTGAAATTCTGAAGATTTACATGTACCAATGGCTTCAAAAGATTGCCGAAGATTTCCAACGACTTACGAAGATTACTAAAGTTTTCCCAACGACTTCTGAAGCTAACCAAAGGTTTAGAACAATTTCAACAACTTCAATTAAAACAGGGCCAACGATTTCTAACCAATCTCGAGCATTATTAAACAGTTCTGAAGATGTTCTGTGTCGCAAACTCAATATGCATAATGGAGTAAGATTAAAGACAATTTTTTGCTGGACTCACCAACTGTTTTTCGCCGAAAAAAAAGATTGAATTTTTATTTCATCGGTTTTAAAGCAATTACACTTGCTATTGTCAGTTAGGCATTAGAAATTGGTCTGAATGCATGAGATCACAGTTTTAGAGGACGCAAGTGTGAGACTCATGCATAATGTGAGAGAGTTGGCAAGTATAGTAAGAACATTTTCCACTTAGATATTTTGGACAACCTCTTTAACCGTTCCATTTATTTTGAAAATGTTCCAGTTGGTCAAGCCAATTTATCCTACTATTTAAATTCGGACCAAAATTTCCAGAATGTTGAGGTATAAGCAACCATTATCAGAACTAACCTTATCTCCCTCCAGCACGACCTTGACTCTCAGTAGAGGGTTTGGAGCACTTTTGCCATCACCGTTGATGGCTCTAGATAGTTCCTGTAATGACCACTTCACATTCAATCTAAATGCCTCTTCCGCCATGCGATCCATTTTCTCTGTGTAACGAAGCCAATGGGCTTGAACCTGGAGTACAAACAAGCGAAAACTAAGCAAAAGAGAAAGAAACCAGTTTTAAATCCATAAATTTGCAGTGTTCTTTTGTGTTGTTGATTTACATAGTGATGGGGTTGACTACTCTAAGAAAGGTTTTCAATTGAGTCTGGTTGTTAGACCAAAACCAAAGTAATCACACTGACTCAAGCCAATCACAAACACACAGAAAATCATTTAAGTGAACCAATCAAAACTCCAAGTTATTTCATGTTGTTCACGCAAAGTGAGAGAAAACTTGTGCAAGCGATTGACAATTGATTTTCGTTTTACTGACTGGATGAAACTGAACTGGAGGAAGTTTTTTAAGCCAATCATGAAGCGTAGTATTTACCATTTACTTTTCAGCACAACAATTGAAAACCTCTTTAAAGCTGATTTCCAGTGTGTACTGCGCAGTCTCAGCGCTCTAATGTTTGTGAGTCTCAAATTAGAGGCAAATCGATGTCATTCGTTACAAACTGCTTCCCTTATCTTTGAGGCGCATTTAAATTCTTTTTCCAACAGTTTCGTTGAATTTTACAGCTTTTAAGTTTTTTCATCAAGTGATATCAGAAAGAATGAAGCATAAAGCTTCGCATCGAAAAATGGCGGTTGACATGAAACTTTGAATTTACTTCATGTAAGTAGATGCGAAATGCTACATTTTGTGATGTTTTGCATGAAACAGAACAAAAGTCGTCAACAAACTCTCGAGAGTGTGCAGATCGGACTGGAAATCATCTTTAAGCAAACATACAATCATGTAATAATGTTCACCCTATAGCCAGTCTATGAATTAATATATTCCCACATTTAAACCATCATTCAACAAAATCAACTGCTGAATGTTAAAAATTCATTTTCAAACGTTATTCAAGGTTTCCTTCCATCAGGAAGGAATAGGCCATTTTACAGTTGTGTGCTTAGTTACCTGGCCATGAATGCAAGTGAGGTTGGAGGTTGCTTTGATACAGACCTCCCTGCTTTTGTCACATAAATGTCAGTTAGTTAGCATAATAACAACTTGATTTGCACAATAAAAGCAGTGAGGTCTCTATCAAAACAAGATCTTCTCCAGCCTCACCGCCATTCAGAGGCCAGGTCACTAAGCCGACAACTGTAACATGGTCTATTGCAATCTACTTGTAAGCATTACATTACCTCTTGTCCATCATGCTTAAAAACCTCATATGTCTGTTTCATGGTGCCAACAATGTCCACATGAGTGACCTGAAGTCTTGTCTGCACAAGGCTACGGTGATTTTTCTGCAAGACAAAATTACATCTGATCACATAAATTTCCCCATTGAACCAAAATCGGACAACCAGAGACTTCATCATCAAAGTTTCACTCAGAAGCTCAAATACAAAAATTGCCTGATAAACTGCCAGAAAGTTTTTAAAACAGCAGTTATGACAGTTTTAAAAATATCCAGGCCAGTTTATCAGTGTATTACCTGTTCCTCTTCAAACTCCAGATTGTCATAGACTCTCTTGCCATCAATCTTGACTAGTAACATCTCACTGATCTTCTTACAGTTCTTGGAAATGGTTAAGTTTGCATTCTTGTAGTCATCCACAATATCTTGCACCTACAAAATAAAAAAATAAAATTTTGCATTGTAGACTGGCACTTCCTTGACAGTTTAGTTTAGTATAGTTCAATGCATTTGTCACCAAAATAGAAGAACAAAATGCATTTTACACATGTACTACATGGATTTTACACATGCACTACACACATTTTACACATGCACTACACACATTTTACACATCTACTACACACATTTTACACATCTACTACACACATTTTACACATGCACTACACACATTTTACACATGTACTACACACATTTTACACATGTACTACACACATTTTACACATGTACTACACACATTTTACACATGTACTACACACATTTTACACATGCACTACACACATTTTACACATGTACTACATGGATTTTACACATGCACTACACACATTTTACACATGTACTACACACATTTTACACATGTACTACACACATTTTACACATGCACTACACACATTTTACACATCTACTACACACATTTTACACATCCACTACACACATTTTACACATGTACTACACACATTTTACACATGTACTACACACATTTTACACATGTACTACGCACATTTACACATCTACTACACACATTTTACACATGCACTACACACATTTTACACATGTACTACACACATTTTACACATGTACTACACACATTTTACACATGTATGCACTACACACATTTTACACATGTACTACACGCATTTTACACATGTACTACACACATTTTACACATGCACTACACACATTTTACACATGTACTACACACATTTTACACATGTACTACGCACATTTTACACATCTACTACACACATTTTACACATGCACTACACACATTTTACACATGTACTACACACATTTTACACATGCACTACACACATTTTACACATGTACTACACGCATTTTACACATGTACTACACACATTTTACACATGCACTACACACATTTTACACATGCACTACACACATTTTAGAGATGTACTACACGCATTTTACACAGAGGAGGGTGGACAGGCATCACGTGACAATTTTGTACCAATCAGATTCTTCGCTCAACATGCTAATGGCGGACTCCGAAAATCTTCCAAAAGCAAGAGTAGTGGCCGTAATTTTTGGTTTTCCGTCGTTTGTGGTTAACGAATTGAGTTGGAATCCATCCCAATGATTTGATGTGAAGATATTCTTTCTTGAAAAGTCGAGTTTTAAGAGGTGAGTTTGTTTTAAGTGCTGTTTTTTTTTTCTGTGATTTGAGGGGACCATCGAACAGCTTTTGTTTCCCGTGTGTTAGGCGTGATGTTTTCAAATAGGTGTTTTGTTTTCTTTTTGCTTGCTTTTTGCGTCCAATTTTTTCATTTCCTTGTAGCTTGTTTATTAGACTTTCAATAGGACCGGTCGCCCCCGGTCGCCCCCGCGATCGTTTTTGAGATATTTATGATTGAAAATGTACCATTCTCACGATCAGTAGCAGTAACGAAAAACCGGAAGTAAACATAACATGATGATATTTCTGATGTTTCGGGATCCTCGTGGCTACAAATTCACACGTTTTTGTGTCTCAGACACTTGCGTTTTCAAGTATTGCTGCTGGTTTTAAATCGAGGCCGATATTTTCCATGAGCAATCCTGCAAAGCGGGGACATGCGCCACCGAGTGGTGAAAAACAGCTACTGCACATCAGGCAACATGAGGGGAACCCTTGTTCCAGTCAGAAATAAAGCCACCGGTGGGAATTTCTGAAGTTTCAGCCATACTTACTCGATCGAATTCCCATGACATTTAAGATGACAATTGTCTGAATAAAAGTGTTTGACTCTGTTTACATCAGAAAAGCAGCCATTGTCATAACCAGTGGACTGACCCTGAAATCTGGGAACTGATTGAGTACATTACATTGTATCATGCACCGAATGAAGACAGCAGTTATGTTTGGTCGATTCACAAATGGCAGGACTTTTGAGAAAATTGCTCTCTGGCTGTGATGCAATGCACTGGGAAAAGTAGGAGAAGTTGTAAGTGTAATTCTGTTTTGACACATTCAAGGAATCTTTTATTTTCCATACCTATTTCACTGAGCGTTTTGAATATATATTCCATTATATATTATTTGATTTTATATATTTCTACAATACTTATGTTAAACAGTTGCATGTAAGCCATTGATGATGTTTTAAAAGATATCATGACAAATGCAGGTCCTGTGAAATACCAGGTCATGGCTTATTACCATGCCATGTCATACAAAAATTTTATCTTTTGCTTATTGTTTCTTTGCTTTCTTTTTAGCCTCCTTGTAATCTATATTTCATCATTTATCTAGGCATAGTTCAATATTTTTTGTAATTGTTGTTCTCATCAGAGATTCGAGTATACACAAATGTTGATTTCCTGGTATTACTAACTCAAAACTGGTGTTACAACCTCAGGAGCTGTGTAAAGAAAAGACAAAGTCCATCTTCATATGCTGTCTCTGCAATGTGGTACCTTTGAGTAAGCTTGATGAATTTGTTTTTATGAGGAGAAAAAAGGTTCAAATATTGTCATGTTTTGGACATCTCTTCTGCGAAATGTTATAATTTTAGCATATAATTGTGTAAATTGATGCATTTCTTGATTGCCAGTATTAGGCTGTAATATAATGTTGATAGTAAAGTGCAATAAAAAGATTTATTATTCATTCAAAATATTTTCCCGTTTCTGATTGGTTAAAAAACACATTCATAATTCACCATAACCAGCTGCTGTTTACAAAATTTGGAAAGAATCTTCGTCATATTGAATCAATGACGTCAAAAGTGCAGCCCGCTGAAAATTATTGAACCGATGACGTCAAAAGTGCAGCCTGCCGCAGGTTATTGAACCGTTGACCGAGAAAACCTGGGGACAAAATTGTGGTTTTTTTGGTGAGCAGAAAAACAAAGAGCGAAATGGCGAAACTCCTTTAAGAACGTGGAAATATTTTGAATGAATAATAAAGCAATTATTGAATTCGGCTTTCGTAGGATATGAAGAATTCTGCAGATCTCGGAGAGTGTTATCCACCTCGGCCTTCGGCCTCTGTGGATAACACTCTCCTTGATCTGCAGAATTCTTCATATCCTACTCAGCCTCATTCAATAATTGCTAAATCTTTGTTTGTACAGCTATTTGTTTGTTGTCATCTTTTTTGCCTATGTGCAGATGTTATGTACCTACTGTGGTGTTAAGGGAGATAAATAACCGACTATACACACCATGTAACGCAGCCAACTAAAAACCAATTAATGGCGGATACTGAAATACACCCTGATTGGCCAAAGCATATTGTAAAACCATGTGACACGAGGGACCCAATCAACATTCATAACACCTATCTCATTTTGGTTCAAGGCCTGGTTCAAAATCACTTTTGTGGTTGTCCAGATTTACTGAATGATTATTGATGTTGTTAGTATTCAGGAGGAATAACTTAATTAGCCCCAGGCCCTCTGAACTGACTCCAGACCTGTCAGTTGTTGATGGACATCAGCTGCCATCTGATGCCCCTGCCAACCCCCCCCCCCTCCCCCCCCAATTGGGTCTCTGCTTGGGTCCCCAGAACCTCTGTCTAGTAATAAAGATGCCCAAACTGTTACACTGGCTCTCGGTCTTTTGTGTTGAGATACCAGGGAAAGGACATCAGTGATTAGTTTTCCACAAAGACAACCCGTATTTTAAAGGCAATAAAGATAGAAGATAACTGTTCCCTAAATAATAGTCAACTGTAGTTTTCAGAAACTGGGTAAATCTTAAAACAGTGAATATTCTGGTTATGGTAAGTATTCAGTCCTGGGTCAATGGACTTATGGACTTAATAATGGACTTATGACATTATTTTATCAGCAAAATTATTATTTGATGCCCTATTCTCTCCAAGGACAGACCAGGATTTCATTTAGACCATTTTAGAACTTTAGTGTAGTATAATCCTTGTTATGGTAAGTATACAGTCCTGGTCTATGGACTTAGACATTTATCAGCAAAATTATTATTTGATGCCCTATTCTCTCCAAGGACAGATCAGGATTTTCATTTAAAATAGAAGTGACCATTTTAGAACTTTGGTGTGGTATAATCCTTGTTATGGTAAGTATACAGTCCTGGGTCTATGGACTTAGACATTTATCAGCAAAATTATTATTTGATGCCCTATTCTCTCCAACGACAAACCAGGATTTTCATTTAAAATAGAAGTGACCATTTCAGAACTTTGGTGTGGTATGGCTGCATGCCTAATCTCAATTTGCAATCAGTGCACTGATAATTGAGTGCATGAAGTGATACACTAATAACCAACAATTCCTTGTGACAAAATTGTAATACCCTCATCATCTAGGAAAATGTCTTCTAGTTCTGCTCATAAATATAAAGAATTACACTTTTGGGACACATGCATGGCCTAGCTAGAGTACTTTCAAAGTTTGGACCGCAAATTGGACTATCTCTTTCTCACATTGTCAGCTAAATAAGCCCTATGTTACTGGAAATTTTGTGTACATATGCAAAAACTATTCATTGTCACTAAAATTGAAATAATTCATAACAGTTAATAGATGTAAGGCCTGGGTTTCAAATTAATTAATGGCATATTTTAATTCTGATGACCTGGGTAACTGGTCTTTTTTGCAGAGTATTCCAAATTAAACGAGAGATTCACCCCATTAACCAGTACGAATGGAAGAGTGCACAAACCATTTTTCGGTAGTACAGGAAGGTACAACTGTACTGCACTATAGTCCCAGGCTATGATACATACATATATGAGTTGACATAAGTTGACACAGTACACAAAAAGCCCGAAAAGTTCCGATGTAAATAACCCAAAATCTCTTCAGTTCACAGTAAAAGAAAAGAGAGTACAATTTTTGAGCCATAAACAAAAATGTAACCTTAAACATTAACACAGAAGTAGTCGCATCCAAGCTTTCATTTGCTGAATATATTATACGCTAAGAATCGTAAAGCTGCATTACTCGGGAAGCACAATCATTCGCGTTTCGATAAACGTTTAAAAGTGACAGGATATAGAGAGAAAATAGCGGCATATATCCATCTGCGTCTGTAGGACTGATCGATCACGCGTGGACTCGTCTTCACTCTGGTTCTCGATCGCAAAAACACTCGTATTTTATCGTCTTCAGCGATCATCATGTGTTGGTAAGGTAATCCGAAGAATTGAGGAGCAAAATAACATTCAACGTACAGCATTTACATCGAAAAGAAGAAAGAAATTCCAATTTTCACGGATCTTCGATTGCCTCTCCGGAGGTCCGAACAGCATGAGAGATCGTGTAAACTGAAGCATTTTGTAAGATTGACCCATGATGCAGTTCGGCGCGTGTCCAACCTCCTCTGCATTTTACACATGTACTACATGGATTTTACACATGCACTATACACATTTTACACATGTACTACACACATTTTACACATGCACTACACACATTTCACACATGTACTACACACATTTTACACATGTACTACGCACATTTTACACATCTACTACACACATTTTACACATGCACTACACACATTTTACACATGTACTACACACATTTTACACATGCACTACACACATTTTACACATGTACTACACACATTTTACACATGCACTACACACATTTTAGAGATGTACTACACGCATTTTACACATGTACTACATGGATTTTACACATGCACTATACACATTTTACACATGTACTACACACATTTTACACATGCACTACACACATTTTACACATGTACTACACGCATTTTACACATGTACTACATGGATTTTACACATGCACTATACACATTTTACACATGTACTACACACATTTTACACATGCACTACACACATTTTAGAGATGTACTACACGCATTTTACACATGTACTACATGGATTTTACACATGCACTACACACATTTTACACATGTACTACACACATTTTACACATGTACTACACACATTTTACACATGTACTACACACATTTTAGAGATGTACTACACGCATTTTACACATGTACTACATGGATTTTACACATGCACTATACACATTTTACACATGTACTACACACATTTTACACATGCACTACACACATTTTAGAGATGTACTACATGGATTTTACACATGCACTACACACATTTTACACATGTACTACACACATTTTACACATGTACTACACGCATTTTACACATGTACTACATGGATTTTACACATGCACTACACACATTTTACACATGTACTACACACATTTTACACATGTACTACACACATTTTACACATGTACTACGCACATTTTACACATCTACTACACACATTTTACACATGCACTACACACATTTTACACATGTACTACACACATTTTACACATGCACTACACACATTTTACACATGCACTACACACATTTTACACATGTACTACACACATTTTACACATGCACTACACACATTTTACACATGTACTACACACATTTTACACATGCACTACACACATTTTACACATGTACTACACACATTTTACACATGTACTACACACATTTTACACATGTACAGTACCGCTCAGAAATAAGCGAATCAAAACATGCGCGAAATACGCGAATGCTCATACGCGTATACGCGTATGCCCATAAGCGTATACGCGTATGGCCATACGCGTATACGCGTATACAAAGTATACGCGTATGCTCATTAGTATTTATGAGCTAGCTTATTGTTGCTTTCTTTGTAATACTGCAGTTGAATGTTGTTTCAATGGCCTGGTAATACTGGGATTATATGGGCTGACTAAATCGCTACGTGCCAAATACGGTAGCACTAGCCACAAAATTTTTTATATAGAATGCGTTCTGTAGCGTTACAATAACTTTATTGCAATAAACTTTCGTTGCACAACATACCCGGAAAAACTTGTACTCGGGTTTCCATCAGAAAATTTTACCGTTTGTTTTAATCATTGACTTCATCTTGCTCCAAAGAGAACCATTTCACATCTTGTCGTGACGCTTCGAAAAACGGCAGATACAAAACCAACTAGCCGTCGCCTGTCGACAAGATTCACTGCAGTAAAGTTTCACGGTGCATCATAAATACTTCAATAAAACATTGTTTTGCAGATGGAGATCATTTCATGGTTGAAATCACCGATTTATGCTAAATAGAACCAGAGACGCCATCAAAATTTTCGAATGCTAGACAACTCGCCCCCAAGACAATTCGCCCCAGACTACTCGCCCCACACTTAAGACAACTCGCCCACGCTTAAGACAACTCGCCCCACACTTGAGACAACTCGCCCCACACTTGAGACAACTCGCCCCACATTTGTGACAACTCGCCCAACATTTGAGAAAACTCGCCCCGGACTACTCGCCCACAATCTCGATATATGTATTTGCAAGTGAATACGTGAACCAAATAGGTAATCAATCGAGGTTAAAAATCGAGGTTAAAAATACCACGCGCAACTTCGTGTTCAAAAACGTTGCTTCACTTTTTGAATATTAAAACTTATGTTGGATTGCGTGTTTGAAGCGTGACTACACATGTGAATAACAAATACTCAATTGAGGCTTCGTGTTCAAAAGCGTTGCTTCACTTTGTGAATAAAAACTAAACTTTGATTGCGTGTTTGAAGTGGTTTCGCACGTGAATACCAAATAAAGAATCAATCGAGGCTTCGTGCTCAAAAGCGTTGCTTCACTTTGTGAATAGAAATTAACTTGAATCATAGTATGGAATAGTAATTGTGTGTTTGAAGCGTGGCTACACTAAATTAAAAATACAAAGTTAATTGGAGGGGTTGATAGTTGGTCATTGACTTTTGTAGAGTTGTTGGCTCCTAAAAGAGCCGTTGTTTTGCATTGCATTGCCGAATTGTCCTGAGACTGGGGGCGAATTGTCCAGAGACTGGGGGCGAATCGTCCAGGGCTAATTGTCTTTGGGGCGAGTTGTCCAGATACCAAATTTTCACTACACTTCTTGCTGCGCAACGCTTCAGTCGACAATAAGCAAGCGACTCTCCGGCGCGTACCGAAAGATAAACGTCTTGAAAAGTTTCTTTTGCAAAAAAAGGTAATACCTGTTCGCGGCGCATCATAAAAACTTCAATGAAACATCGTTTCTGTGGATAGAGATCATTTCACCGTTCAAGAAAACTCATCATCCGTTCGAACGGCTCAAGCTGTCCGTTCGAGAAAATTCATCAGGCGTCCGAACGGCTCGAGCTCTCCGTTCAAAATAAATCAATATCAGCCGTTCGAACGGCTCGAGCTTTCCGTTCAAGAAAGTAATTCATCGGCCGTTCGAATGGCTCTACCACAAAAAAAAAAAACAATACTTTTTCCTTTGGAAGCAGTGTTACATTTCACGAACAGTCGTCACGTTTCTGTCCTTTGTTTACCTTCGCTTAATAAAGCTCATTCTGTCCGGAATGTACACAGGATAGAATTTAATTTGAGAACCTCGCTTCTGTAGGCGACTTTCAAGCTTCCTTGATTACCGTATGTTTTAGCTCAGCTTGCAGAGGGCTTTTTTTTCTTTTCAAGCGGTTTTCAAACAGCTTCTAAACGGAATTCCGTTCGAAAACGGAAAGCCAATAAAGCGCGTTTTTGCGTGAAAGGTCATTAGCCGTTCATCCCTTCGACCTTATCCGTTCGAAAAACATTTCGCTTCGATATATTGCTCGATCTTAAAGCAATAAAAAGATCGTGACGCGGCTTTTCCGCTGTGACACTATCTACACGGCCTTGCTAGACTTTATCGGAGTGTCTCCCGTGAACTTCGCGGGAAAATGAAATGTATGCTTAGCGGACGATATTCTTTTGCTAAACAGGGAGAAAACCAAGCAGTCGTTGCAGGTAGGCAGTGATAATTACTCGACCGGTGGCTAACTGGTAAATCTTCAAAGCGAACTAGATTGGAAATTTGATAGCTTCATTGAAGATGTTTTTACAATATGCAAATTTGGCTGTAATCGAACGGCTTTCGCTTTTTGAGTTTTCCTAACAAAGCTAGTCATTGTTTTGTCCAACAATACTTCACAAAAGAAACAGTTAGAGATGAATAACAAAGAACTACCTATACGCGTATTTGTATACGCGTATACGCGTATTGTCATACGCGTATACGCGTATAGACTGCGTATGCGAAGTTCGCTTATTTCTGAGCGGTACTGCACTACGCACATTTTACACATCTACTACACACATTTTACACATGCACTACACACATTTTACACATGTACTACACACATTTTACACATGCACTACACACATTTTACACATGTACTACACGCATTTTACACATGTACTACACACATTTTACACATGCACTACACACATTTTACACATGCACTACACACATTTTAGAGATGTACTACACGCATTTTACACATGTACTACATGGATTTTACACATGCACTATACACATTTTACACATGTACTACACACATTTTACACATGCACTACACACATTTTACACATGTACTACACGCATTTTACACATGTACTACATGGATTTTACACATGCACTACACACATTTTACACATCTACTACACACATTTTACACATGTACTACATGGATTTTACACATGCACTATACACATTTTACACATGTACTACACACATTTTACACATGCACTACACACATTTTACACATGTACTACACGCATTTTACACATGTACTACATGGATTTTACACATGCACTACACACATTTTACACATCTACCACACACATTTTACACATGTACTACACGCATTTTACACAAGTACTACACGCATTTTACACATGTACCACACACATTTTACACATGTACATGTACTACACACATTTTACACATATACAACACACATTTTACACATGTACCACAGGCATTTTATTCATTTAACCTACACACATTTTTACACAAATACATGAATTTTACATACATGAATTTTACATGCATGTTACAAGTGCTGCAATCCCTTTGCCTGTGCAAAACTTTTCAAAGTTGGCACATGAAAACAGGTTGGTGAGCAAGGACGGGTTGCTAACACATGTTGACTTCCACTAATATCCAAAGGGCACCCTCCTTTACTACAAAATTAATAAATCTTGAAGTCTTCTCTCACCTTGCTACAGTTATTTCTGCACTCTCCAATGAAGTAATCAGAGATTCCTTTTGATGCCCAAGTGAGCTTGGTCAGGCCAGGATGGATTTTCTTGTCCAGGGACCTGATTCTTTCTCTGAACAATCCACGCTCTTCCGGGGACAAAACAGCTATGATCCTGAAAACAGGACACAACAAAAGGTTAATCATTTACATGTACAACAACTTTTCTTAGGCCGGAAAACTTACCACACCTTGGGTATCATTAATACAATTTCAGGGCTGGACAGACAATTCAATTTACATACTGTAGCCACTGTAAGCAAATTGCACAATGTCCAGGCCTTAAATCACTTAACTTTCATAGAGGGTCTGTCCACCAACAAATCATGAGCCTAAAGAAAACCAGTCAAAACTTCTGGGAAATAACTACCCCATGACAAACTCTAGTAAAAGATCCACTGATTCTCCACATTGCTTTAAAACACTTAAGATTCTACAGATAAGGCTAAAATGAATTTAAGCACTGGAGCTCCCCTTCACCTTCCTTATTTATTTATTATTTATTTATTTATTTATTTATTTACTTATTTATTTATTTATTTATTTATTTATTCATTCATTTACCTTATTTCTTCTCATTGATGTAATTTGCTTTGTGTTTAAATCAACGTAGTGTAGTGTAAGTAAATAGTATAGCTGTATTGTAAGTTGTGTACTTGTGCCGTAATTAAAAAATAGATTGCAAAGGAAAAAAACAAAAAGATTCCACAGATAAATACTATCCTCTGGCTGTTATTTTCAACCTAGTTATCTAAGGAACAAACCTGTTGTAGTCTCGGACAACAAGTAGTACATTTTCTCGGAGTATTCTTAGATCTTCCTTCTTCATGTACAGATCCGACACATAGTGAGGTGTCTCAAACATCAACTCTCCCAGTAGTGAATTTCGTTAAACAACTTAATAAGAGTCCTAAGGGTGTAAGAAAAAATGATATAGATCATTCAAATAATTTAACTACCATGGAACTCTATTAATCCAGTCCCCAGTGGGCCAAAATCTCTGGCCATATTAAAAGAGGGTGGATATATTAATTGCACTTTAAAAGTGCACCTAACCCCAAAATATTTTCTTCGCTTGAATGTCCAAACGCACTGTGCCTTTTAAACTCAATCTTGACTTGAGATATAGGCTGTAAAAGTTACGAAAGCTAGCCATCCTCTGTTGCACGACCGAGCTAGTAAGGGGCATGGTCTATTCCTGGTTTGACATCACAGATGGATTTGCATCTGGCAAGTCAAACCAGGAATAGACCCTTACCCCTTACTGCTTGGTTATGCAAGAGACAATGGCCAGATTTGTAACTTTTACAGCCTGCAAAAAGTCAAGATTACGGTTAAAAAGAAGCAAAAAGGTACAATGCATTTCAAACAGGTGCAAAGATTTATTTAAGTGAAAAAAATATTTTGGGGTTAGGTGCAGTTTAGAAGGGTTCTTTAAATAAGAAAGTAACCAAATGAGCTTTCTTTGGGTGAGAATAAAGTGGCCTTAATATTAAAATGCCTTGGTAAAGGGGTCACCTCAAGTAGGATTCCACTGACTGTATACTAGTTACATTGAAAGTTTCATTTACTATAATGTTTAATCACAAATTAAATACAGAACAAAGCTAAACTTTCTGTAGTGTTTTATTATTTTAGAAACTGATAAGTTCTGCGCGCAGTCACTGTTATCATTGATGCCAAAGGAACTTGGCTGAGTGAGAAAAGCAAAATAAAGAGAGATGATTACTCTTGTTCTGATGACAATCGATCCCCCGATGACTTCAACTTCATACAATGGTGACAAGCATATTCTTTCAACAGACTTAGCTTTGGATAAAGAGAACAAGGCATTTTGGAGGTGACAACAGGCTGGCAAGACTGATGCGAGTGGCAAATACTTGTCATTGGTCCAAGCATTGACAGTGAATGGTTATAGTACATTAATTTTGTATGTGCAAGAACAAGTTATGCAATCAAGATCAATATGAATTCCTTGTCCAAACAAATAGATTTATAAGACAATAAGGAGTAATGAAACAGCAAATGGAAAATTAACCTGTCAAAATTGAGATCAAGAGTCCCAGATCTGTCAAGGCTGCGTCGCATCAGAGGAATTTCTAGTAGCCTGGTAGCCTCTTTGTCAACAGTTGATGTCCATTCATTGAAAGTCTTTCTCACAAACTCGTCAAGGGCCTGCAGAATAGCAAAATGGTCAGAAATGCACATGACATACAGTACATCGTACTTACAGTGCTTCAATGACTGAAATTATGAGGACACATGACTTTAGCACAGCTTTTCTTCAATTGTAAATTTAACATCAAAACACCGTACATGTACTTTAGAAGATAGAAGGGAACATTTTTTAATAGGGATGTACATACACTGTACCTTGACCTGGATGTTTAGAATATTCAATATTATGAAATTTATCTTCATTCTGTCATCCTGGGCTGGGTTGTTTGAAAGCCAGTTAATGAATGAATGAATGAATGAATGAATGAATGAATGTGTATTTATATACCGCACATATCACATATCGTCTCATGGCGGTTAACAATTCTTATTGAGTGAGATCGAACGTCAGCTTGTGAAGGCACCTCTGGCTGCCGCTATCAGTTCATAAATTACATGTATTTGATCTCACTCACCCACTCAACCCATGCATGAAATGTAGGATGAAAGTTGAGATAGACCACCACACCGGGAGCTATGTGCCCTACTCTTTTCGATAAGTGTGTGGGTTCTTTAACGTCCCCTGCTAACCATGTAACACTTCCCCAGGATTAAAAGTTGCCCAAAGTATTCATTTTTCTTGCGATTTTTTTCCGCTTCTAAGTTGTATTATGTAGTTTGAGATTATTCAAACTCAAAACAGAAGAACAAACATTATAAACAGGAAACGTCACTGAAAAGTTACAAAACTTAAATCAAAATTCTCGCTAATTCTTGGTTAACTTGATCAGGCTTTGAAAAAGCTGGTCCTGTATTCTAAGGGCCGATACTTAACAATATCACAAGCACTCCCTACACTCAGGTGTTTAAACTGTTATCAAAACATTGAAGAAACAATCTGATAGAATGCCAAGAGAAAAATGTCATCAATAAATAGCTGTATGTAACTACTATCCCATTTAATCAACAAAGCAATACTGCGAAATTCTATATAGCTAATGCATACAGTGTACAAGAGAAATCTGAGTCAGGTGTGTAAACCACTGATCAGCATAATAAAAGAAAGTGCCTCACTTCCTTTGAAATTGAGGACTTTCTCTGAAATTGTGCAAAAAAAAACTTGATAGCTGATGAAGTGTGAATTCTAGCCATCACTGACCTCTACAAGTAAATAACATATGCATGTACCTGGGCCAGTTGTTGATATTGTGATCTGATTTCTTCGCCAGTTCCGATCAATGGCAAAAAGAAGGATTTTTTCAAAACCTATAAAACAGGTGAAACATCTGCATAAACAAGGTGTAATAATAACTTGTATTTAGTCTATAAATTAGGTTTGCAGGGTTGTCATGAAGTTTTGATACATATGCACCCGTAAGAAACTTGTCGCTCTATAGATGGATAGTATCAATTACAGGCAAGTTGACCCATAAGACAGTAACATTGATCAAGAGTCCTTCTCAAACTCATTAACAATTCATCAAGTTAAAACAAAGAAAAAGGAGGTTTGGATACCCAATCTTAATTAGTATAGATTTTGATGATTTTCCCTCTCCATTTACTCCTTAGTTTTTGTTTCGATTGAGAAGATATATCAAACACGAGCGACAGTGTTTCATTGGCTATCCAAACACCTGGAATTTCATCAAAAATACTCCGCTGTGCATCATATTTTCAACTCTCTTCTCGGCGTTTGGATATCGTGATGAAACACTGTCGCTCATGTTGGATATATCACATCAAGCATGGTCAGCTGTAACAGGTGCTATAAGTTATTATGGCTCTCTTGGCAACCCTGGGTTTGAAATGACGTTGATCAAGATCTTACATTCATTGGCCGGTCAATGCGTCTCTTGAGCATCCTTGCCCAGGCGGCTGATCCTGCATAACGTGGATACATGGGCGGCAAGTCCACAGTTTTGGTGTTGAATTCTTTTTTCACCAGGTTCAATTCTTCATTGAAGAGCTGGTACACTTCCACTGTTTTCTTGTCGATTGTGCGCCGGATAGCCTGCAAACAGGAATAAATGGAAAGGTGATTAATTAAAGTCCTACAAACCTTCTGATACAATAATAGCTAAAAATAATCATTATCGAGTATGTAAAACTCCAGACGAAACTAGATAACTAGATTTAAACCTTTCCCACACAGCTGGGCATTACCAGTACTTTACAGCTTTACTCATTTCTCTTTTGAGACTGAATTCTTGACAAGTGAATCTACATGTAGCAATGTCAGCCCACCAAAACACAAAAAAGAACCTAGGTAGTCACAACTACCACAAAATGCAATTATTAATATAATAATTATTATTCAATAACCAAATGAATACATATCTTCATTCTTAGACATTTTTAAAATACTATATAAATATTTTCAAAACTGTTTTACCTCTCTTGATGACAAATGCTGGAATATATCCATAATTTCTACACCTTCCTGGACAGTGGTTATTGTCTCAAAAGCAGAGGATATCAAATTCTGAACCATGACTTCCAGGTCCTTCACTCCAGCACGGAATCTGTTGTAATCATCATGCCATGTTGTTGCCTGTTGTGCAAAACATGATTTTAAAGAGGTCTTTCTTATCCACAAAAAAATGTTCCTCTGATAACATAGGCAGTCTTTGGTAACACTTTTCTTCTAGGGTGCATTTTAAACAAGTCTCTAAACAATAATGTACAGTAATCTTGCCAGCCTAAGAAGAAAGATTTTGAGGCAAAATGTCTTTCTTAGCCATGACACACATGGATTTACATGAAGAGATGATATGTTAATTGGTGTTCCACTACGTTACACTTGATCAAAGAATCAAGCTATAGCTCCAGTTGTTCGAAGACTAGACAATGCTATTTATTAGGTAAATCCTATTCATCGGTAAGTGTTAACAAAACAAACCAGTCGATCTGCTACAGGGCTGCCGTTAAGTTTTGATCCACCTGTAGCCTTGATCTCTCGCTCGTAGCAACTTGTTACTCTATGAGTGAATTGCGTCAACTCCAGGCAAATTGATCGTAACATCAAGAGCCCATCTTAAGATCATGATTTGCACCGTAATAATTGGTGTTGAAGGATCCTAGCAAAGATCCTTTTGTGGACCTTACCAAGGATCCTTGTGAGATCTGATAAAATCCTTGAAGATCCTGAAGGATCTCAGCAAAGACCTTTGCAAGATCCTTGAAAAGATTGCTCAAGATCTTTGAAAGATCCTCATATAATCACTCAAGGATCTTGAAGGATCCTACCAAGATCCTTTTGGATCTTACCAAGGATCCTTGCAAGATTTGATAAAATCCTTGAAGATCCTGAAGGATCTTAGCAAAGATCTTTCAAAGATCCTTGCAAAGATTCCTCAAAGATCTTTGAAAGATCTTCACAGAACCCTCAAGGATCTTAAAGGATCCTATCAAACATCCTCGAAAGATCTTTGAATTTCTTTGAAAGATCTTCAAAGATCTTTAAAGGATCCTTAATGTTAAAGGATCCTTAAAGGATCCTTATCTTTAACGATCTCATCGCAGACACCCGCGGTCTGAGCTCAAATGCTGTACAGAATCTTAAAGAAACATTTTTTCAAGTTACTGTCACTGTGCCTCTCCCTACCCACTCAGGTAACTGAACACAATATAAGGAACCTACATGTAAAACAAAATACTGCAGATTATGCTATGATCTTGATTACCTTAACATCCAAAATAGTTTCTCACATCCTTGAGGATCTGGAGATTCTTTTCAAATGTTGCTTCAATCTCTAGCAGGCTTCTGACAACCTCGGACCCCGCACACCAGGAAGCATGGCAGTGGTCGCTTCTCTCCATCATACATTCTAGCAAAGTGGATTTGTCCCTCACACACCTGTAAGTGGAAATCAACAAAATTAAATCAGCAAAGTTTGGAAACAATATTACATGGCCACTGTCTATTTGACTAATTATAAATTTAAAATGGTCTCATCTGATTTTCTGGCCTCTACAGAACTGTTTGATCACACAAAACTTAAGTAGGTATTTGAGTCGTGGCTTATGCTGTGCTGACTGCATGCATTAGATGTTCAAGGGTGGTGTTGGGGTGTTCCCTTGACACTTTAAGCAAGCAAGAGTTGAATTGTTTCATGGCTGACTCCTATCAGTCCTGGATGCCCAGTTGATTGATTGTTTAATATATCCAGCCAGCAGGCAAGAGGTTTGATTCCCAGCAAACTGCAACTACAGTCTGTACATGTCAAGCCCTCAGCACATGATACAGTGTATATATGGGTTATTGACCAAGGTGAGTCAAGATGGCTGGATATTGACCAAGTTCTTTTACGTTTGGACTAAAGATGGTGTCGAGGTCCATAAACTCACAAAAGAGGAGAATGAGGCTGATATCCAGCCATCTTGACCGAACAAACTTCGTCAATAAGGGATTTATTACATGGCTTTTGGGGAAATTTTTCTTGCAGGACACAGCAGTTACCGGTAGTCCTGAGCGGGCAAGACAGCTTCATCTTGCCTGCTTGGGTAGCCAATCACAGTGCAGGGAATTTGGTTCATCTTGCTCTGCTGCTCATGGAGGTAGCCGATTATAATAAAACTGTTACCATGAAACATACTTGATATGCACCCACAGCAAGTCCTAAAGATCTGTACATGGTAGCAAATGTAGAAACTATACTGTCTTTGAATGCATGTTAGATTCAATTCCATGTGTCTAGTATCTAAGCAGTGGTGTGCCGGGAACACATATTGTGGCCCAGTGAAAAAATGATAACTTGTAACAATACAGTACCTCAAGAAAGATCTTCTCCATCGCTGCACAAAGGCGTCCACTTGCGCAAACAATGCAACTCTCGTCAAGAATCCACTTGGCACTTGACAGCTTAGAAGTGCATTCTACTGATCTGAAAAAAAGGGTGAAACAAACTTGGATGTGATTAAAAGAACAGGGGTCTCAATAAAGTTTTGAAGTAGGCAGCCAGTTTGAGAAGAGTAGGCGACGCACTATTGACAAGGGGATACAAGGCCCTTTTTGCTAAGGGGGTTCTGGGGGCGATGCCCCCCCAGAAAAATTTTAAACCTGGAAGCTCTGAAACACTAGTTCCAGCACTCTGGGCATCAAATTGTGTGTTAGAAATAAAATACGTGTTTCTGTAGCGCAATGAGGCGTGACCTTGAGCTTCGAAATTGAGGTGAAAAAGTCACATCCAAGCCCAGCAACATAAATTTAAATTTTGTTTGAAAGGATCGTTCTTTAATTACTTCAATTTAGCCAGAAAGTAGCCGACATCTCTGATTGAAGAGGCGCCGCTCTTCGTCGGACGCGGTGCTTATTGAAACCCTGAGAACCAATTGAAAAGGTAATGTATTAGGCAGATTAATTCTGCTTGTTTAGTCTAGTAATAAACCGCAAAGCGTTCTTAACTTTATCCCAAAGGCATCTCTCGCTACCAGAAGAGTCACAGGTATCCCTGTTCACGTCATGATACCACACTGATGCAAAGTATGCCTGGCCCTTGTGTCTTTCTTTTCCACAAAAAACCATCCAGAAAATACTTTATAGCTCTGTTATGTTCAGATTTCAAAGCTACTTGAACACCTTACCTTAATGTAAGTGTGTTTCCATGACTCACAGGCACTCAATACTCTCCTGCAAGCCCTGCTATGGCTTGTCTGATCCGACCCTCAAAGATGGCCTCCAAGAGAGATTTTTGGTGCTGCACCTCTTGACAATCTCCGTTGCCTTCACCTGAAAAGTACAAATAGTACCAATGTTACACTTAAACTGCAGAGCTGTACAATAGTGTAAATGGGGGCTCACAAGACTTAATCGTACCTTGTACATATTTTGTACTTATATTTACATCTGATCGTGACTGTTCCTTTTTTCAGGACCACTTGGCACCAAATCTACGTTAGTAAATTAGTTAGTCTTTTCTGTGTGGTTGCTGTGTTTGTCATAAG